>CABEEJ010005411.1:0-42334 GCA_901482245.1 Timema douglasi | reverse complement strand
TGGGGGGAAGGGATCCCGAACCCTTGGGGAAAATGTCTTGCTCTTAGGGCATAGGAATGCCAAGGTCAACTATTTATGAGCATAAGCCTTTCTTTTGTAGCAACCAAACAAAGAGTAGAGATTACAGGGATGATAAACAAAGAACCTTTAAGGGGTGTCATTTCTAGAGAACATTAAAGGGGCTCTAAGCAAAGAGGAGTTTCAGGTGGTTTTTCATACCAAAATAATATTCAAGGCGTTTAAAACTTAGATAATCTTTAAGGGGTTTTAAACCTTAAAACATTTAATGTGCTTCAAACCTAGAGAACATTTAGGGGGTTTAATAACATAAGAATATTTAAGGGTTTTCAAACCTAGATAACCCTTGAGAGGTTTTAGACCTAAAGAATATTTAAAGTGTTTCAAACCTAGATAGCCTTTAAGAGGTGTTAAAAATTACTTAAAATGGAGAAAACATTTAAGATTTTAGAGGACTTGTAGAACGGTGAAAAAAATTATTTTTATTTTGCATTCTTCCAATAAGTAGTTAAATATAAAACGCCATTTTCAAAAGAGATTAACTAATAAATATAATATATGAAAAGTAATTATTCACTTTGTATCATTCATTATTTGTTAAAAATTTAGCTATTTGTTTCAATATAAAATGCTATCTGCACACCCCTATTTATATTGTGTTTTTATGAAATGTAATTTGTGTTATATTTAATAATGTCAGAGATTTTACAAGTACTACCGTATTATTAGAAAAACAATATATATTTTTAATCTAGAATTAATTTAAAGCATCATGTTTATAATTTCCTGTTCTGGTCCCTATCGCGATATTTTGACTCATTTCCCGTCCTGTTCCCGTCCCGATATAAAAATGTCATTTCTGTCCATCCCTATTTATTACATTTCTTAACAATTGTCACAACATAGTGTGATAACCTGATGTAGTTACAGAGTGGCCACTGTTCGGGAAAACCAAAAATTATCCTTGAATTTTGTACATCGAGAAAATGACATGAATTTTGCCACCTGTTGGGAATTTTGTGGGGACCACTTTAAATGGCCTCCAGGAACATACACATATTTTTTTAATGGCTAGGGATAGACCACTATAAATAGCTTTCAGATGCAACTTGTCTACTAAAATTTTCCAGCCACTAGCTACTTCATAAAGCTTCTAGAGGCATCTAATTTATAAAAAAAAATCCATTTGAGGATCACTTTGAATATTTTCTAGGGGTATCAAAATTTTGGATATTTTCTGATAGAGGACTGCTTCATATATCTTGGAGAGGTATGTTTTAACAATACTTGCTCAAGTAAAAAAAATAGTGCATGTTCAACACACCTTTTACAAAAAATATTCATTAAGAATAATTTGTTCAAAGTATCAAAACCAAAGTAAAAGACTTTAAAAAATCGGGAAAATTATTTATTTATTTTTGCCAGAAAAATTGGGAACTAAGCTGAAAATTAATTCTTAAGTTTGAGTGGCCACTCTGATTCATTAGTGAACAGTAGAGCTACATTTTAAAAATTACAACAAAATTGAAAAATAAGAATTTATAGTGAAAAAACTACCTCATGGATCCCAATTTTGCTGCTGTCGAGTGAAGAATGCAGAACACTCCGAATTATTTCTGGTTAAACCCTTATATAGTCTCTGTGTGCAAGTGGTATTAAGAACGATGGAGTAAAGTATTCAAACCAAAATCAGTAAAATTTTGGAACCAATTTGTCTCCAATGTTGACCTTAGATTTTAACTTTTCAAAACTTTGCACACCCAAAAAATATTCTGCTTAAATGCATTTTGAGTGATATCTGTCCTCCCATGCTATGTCTCCTTAACTTTTCTTTACTTTCATTTCCTCCACCAGAATTAATCTTTTGACCATTTTTATTGTGTTATTGGGGATTTTACTATATTTTTAATAATGTATTATTTTTAATGACATTGTGTTGGCACACTGTAAAACCTCAACCTCCACCATAATAATAATATTGTGGCATTGTAACAATTAGAGTTTTATTCAAGTTGTGACATTCCGCAGAGCAAAGTCGCGCAAACTACTGAGGCTTTTATCCAAGTCTCAAACTCAGAACGTGGACTCAGAGGACATTGAAGCTGTACATCCTCCAGTAAAGAAGAGTAAGCTTGTAGAAATGGAGCAAGATGCTGATTTAAACTCTCAACCTGAGGAGGAAGGTAGGCCAGAATTATTTAATCACATGACAAACCAGGAGCTGGATTACTCCTGTGTGAATACAAGATTTTCAATTTCAAATTGAATATCTATCATGTCTTGGATTTTTTTTAATCAAATCCAAATTTAGTATTTTATGACTAAAATGTTTTCAATATATATTGATAATAAAATGAATTATTTCTTAATGGTTTGGAAATGTACAATAAAACAGTGTAGAAACACTACAATAATGTAAAGTAAGTGATAATGAAGGAAGAAGCCAACCTAAAGGATAGTTAGTTTAGGCCTAGATACAAACACACACTTCTCTCTTCTTTTCTTATTACACTTTTACACTTCCCACTTGTTCAAACTTCCACAGTTACACATTGTTTTGAATGTTCAGAAATATTTATTTTTCATATGAAGAGACACATTAAAAACACACAAAGAAAGACATAATCTAGAACGACATGCTTCTTGAATAATTTGAGTTTTCAGTTATATTTCAAATTATTCAAGAAGCATGTAGTTCTAGATCATGTCTTTATTCGTGTTGTGTGTGTTTTTAATGTGTTTCTTCAAATGAAAAAGGAATAATTGCGAAAATTCAAAACAATGTGCAACTGTGGAAGTTTGAAAAAGTGGGAAGTGTAAAAGTGTAAGAAGAAATGAAATGAGAAGTATTTGTTCCCATTTAGGCCTAATCTAACTAACCTTTCAGGCTGACTTCCTTCACTATCACTTACTTTACATTATTGTACAGTGTTTCTACACTTTCTAATATACATATTAAATATTTTATGAGATTTTTTTAGTTAATATAAAATCTAAATATGGATTTATGTTGTGTTTTTTTTCTGATAAGTTTGTCAACTACTTTGATGTTAACTATAGGTTAATGTTAGTTATTTAAAAAGTTTAACTTTAATTGGAAATTCATGTTAAATTATGTGATTTTATAGTCATGGAAATTGAAAAAACATAAAAGATAAACTAATTAAGTGAAAAATGAGTGAAGAAAACCCACCTAGAGAAAAAGAAAAGAAAAAAATTGGGAAGAATCCACTGCTCAAATGTGACATCTTCTTCCTGGTTCAGGATGTATTTTCCTATGCTTGCACCCCAAAAAAGTGCAACACTTCTTAAATTGGTGGGAACTGACTCACCAATGGACTACCAAGTCAAGATTACCACCAGGCCTCAATAGGCGATAGTTTCTATCTCCCTGAAATACTTAAGATTGTATATTTTCTTTGCCTTTAAGTTTATTTTATTTTCAAAAGGTATTATTTTTTATTTATTTTTAGCTAGTCATTTATAAAAATGTGAGAATTTTTATTTTACTCCAATTTCAGTTAACCATAGTGTTCTAAACAGTTTATCAACCTTAAAATGCAGTAGGGCCTAGGCTGTTTTTCTCTAAGTTTTTGAGAAAGGCAATAATGTTTAAATGTATAAACGACTTTCTACTATAGAAGCCATAAGAAAGGAAGATGTCACATTTGTGCATTGGATTCTTCCCAAATTATTTCTTCTTTCCCTACGTGAACTTTCTTCACTCAATTTTAACTTAATTAGTTTATTCTTCTTTATTTTTTCACTTTTCATTGTTGTATAATAATTTAGCCACCGGGCCGGGCCTCCTCATCAAAAAATTAAATTCTGTCTAATCCAAACCCAGAATCTATTTGGATTTTAAATTTTGATGCTTCACACAGGCTTAAGATAAATATTTGTGTATGTGAACTGTTACTACTGTGGGTCTTTATTTGTTTGAGAAGGTGAATATTATAATCCAGTAAAATTTAAGCGTAATTTGGGGTATAGTAGTGTGACTAACACAAATATATTTAACAATTAGTTTAAGGCCTATAATTGAAGATCATAGTTATAAAAGTGCCCCTTCTTTACTGTGGATAGAAAATGGGTAAAACTATTAAATGTATACATCCCATACTACCCTTACTGGCCTTTTCAGTCTTTTGTGTGCCTGATGCCTTTAACAGCATTACTATAAGTGCATATGTTATTCTTGTTAGTCCCGCTCATACTTTAGGCTAGGATACTTACATCTTCCTCCTTTCTTTCATCATTCTATCTACCATCTTGGTCTGTAGTAGTAGAGTAGACTATGCCCATATTTCTACTAATCCGTAGCTAGTATTTGTATGCAATGCTTTGGAGGCCAAATGTCTATCATGATTTTACAATGTTAAAAAGGGGAGGGAAGGATGGAAATAATCTGGTATTCAGAAGTATGTGCACCAATGACAACCATGAATTTCTACTTAGTAGCTACTTTCTTTTTTATTTGTTTTATAAAATTATTAATCGATTGTCTTTTGAAGCAGTTAACTGATAATACACAAGCTAGTTTTTGTATTTAGTACTTACCATAAAATAAAACTTGGTTTTTCCATTAAAACATTTTAAAATTGAAGGTATATTAAATTGATATACAAAACTATGTGAAAGCTTTAACATCATTGTTTATGCAATAAATATACTTTCTCAATTTAGCATTAGGCTATTACCATACTTGCAACCAAGATTCCAGCATACAATGCCTTGTTATACCTGTTGGCTGCCAAGCGAGTTCGTCCTAGAAACAGAAACTTGGTCGCAAACGTGAACCACTTCAGGTCTCCCATAAAAATAACATTGCTTTACATTCTTGCATCCAGGTCACTAGTATGGGCATGCCATGATATTTTGTTTCCCTATTTTATCCACCTACCAGTTAAATTTTTTGTATACCAAATTTAAAAAAAAAATCTCTGGAGTCCTGAAATTAATAATAATAAAGTTTTTTTTTTTTAAATAATAAGAAGGCCCTGTAATATGTAAAAGGGGTGTATTAGAATCAAACACCAACTGGTAACACACATTTGATTTCTTTCCAACACTTGTAAAGGAATGTGTTTTTCTCTTTTGTATCAGGAGATGTTGCTGAAGGTAAAAGTGTGGAGGAGGATGAAGGTGATGAGAAGAGAGCTATCACCTATAAAATGGCTAAAAACAGGGGTCTCACTCCATATCGCAAGAAAGAGCTAAGGAACCCGCGTGTAAAACACAGGATCAAGTATCGCAAGGCTAAGATACGCAGGAAGGGACAGGTATAGTTTAAAAAATACAAACACATATTATTGGACAAGTAGAAATGATCTCAAATAAGAATCTTAAAAATTATGATAAGCATAAAAGACTAACTTTTTGACACTGATTTTCTGAATTGATCAATTCTGCTTTTGTTCACATTTATTCTTAGCGTTAGATGAAAGGAAATGCGACTTAAGGTGCAAGTGTAGGAGACGGGAGCTAAGCCCAGTATTTTTGTTTAATATACAAACATTATTTGGTAAAAAGAAATTAAATAGTTATCCAGTAGAAACAGAGTTTAATTTTCTTCACATGCTGCTATCAACATTTCTTGAATATCTGTCAAGGGGGTCCTGGAATTTGATGACAACTTTTTCTCTTCATTCAAAAAGTTTCTTGTTCAATGCCACTATGCTCATGACAGATATTAAACAACTGTTGATATCACCACAAAGAAAATACAACTCTCTTGGGTTTCTACTGGAACCATATTTTACTTATTTTTGGGCAAAAAATGGGGGTTTTGCTACAAAAACTGCAAAAATACTGCTCTTAAGTCACATTCCCAACACCACCACCTTTAGGTCAATATTTTTGCAGTTTTTAAAGCAAAATTTTTTTGGAATTAATAAATAAAATATTTCTCTGGCAGATACTTTGTTTTGATTTCCTATGGCCCAATTTTGTTATGAAGAGTCTTTCACCAGAATACTAGATGAATTCTGATGGGTAAAAATGGTCTTGCAAATGACTTCTTAAGAAAATCGGGCAATAAATATAGGACTATCAACAGTTCTTGAATTTGACACCTTAGCTCAGTCGGTAGCGTGACTGCCTACTGAGCTAAGGGTCGCGAGTTCTATTCTCAGCATGACTGGAAACTTTATCATTGGTGAAATATTGGTTTACCCTTTCACATTGATAAATAAACGGCTAGTGACTGGATGTTGTGCCTGCCCTAGTCTTAAGTTAGATTATAGGGCATATGAAGCTATAAAAGGCCTAGTAGCAAGCTGGTAGTGTAAAATATATGGCTTGAATAAAAAACTGACCCAGACCACAGGCTGGAAACAGTAATGGATGTAAAAAGTAACAGTTCTTGAATATTTTCCATGGGCATCCTGGAATTTTATGCAAACTTTCTCTCTTCATTTGAAAAGTTTATCGTCTAATGCCGCTATTTGCATGACTAATATTCAAGAACTGTTGGGATTATTATATGTACAAAATTAAACTGAATGTATCTACTTAAGCAAAATATTATTAAATCCAAAATTTGAAGTAAAACAATATTTTTTTAATTCTTTTTAATTCTCAACATATCCTTGAGGATTCTAGTGATTTGAGGATTGATTCAAAGGATCTCTCTGTAAGGTTTTTCTTTGATTTTATAAAGTAATTGTGTTCTATATTACACACTCCCTGCGATAAAGTGTTCAGTTAGATAGAAATTTAGTTCGAAGCTTGGACAATAAAGACCGATTGTATTAAAGAGATATCATCTATTTCTTTGTCCAGCGATAACAGTGTACCTGATTCAGTGGTCGCATGGTCTAAAGGGTCCCTATAATGTTAGACTAGACCGCATATGACAGAAAGATTGGGGTTCAAATCCTCTTTGGGTGTACCAAGTTGTTGTTTTGTTTTTGTTTGTTTTTTTAAATTGTCTTCCACTCTACCTCTACATGATTGCGGGTACTTTTCCTCTAAATTTAACCTTACTTATCTTAATATGTATGAAATAAATTACAATGAGCAAAAAAATTAGTAATAAATAAAATTATAGATTATTAGGAAAATGGTGGAGCACAAATAAAAGTAAAAACACTAACACATATTTACACACACTTTAATATTTAGATGTTATTAGAGCATTTTCTTCCTGAGGAAGATGCTCTAATAGCATCGAAATATTGAAGTTTGTGTTTTTATTTTTATTTATGCTTTACCATTTTCCTAATATTTTATCATTTTATTTATCAATAATAACCTTACTTATCCCTAATTCATTAGTGTAATTATTACATATTATGTGTATAACCTGTACAGATAATAAGATGTGCTGCAAAAAATAATCATTTTAAACTGTATTCTACTTTTAACTATTAAACCCATATGGTTTTTCCACTATTTATTTGTTCCCAAACTCTCTCTATTACTTTAAATTGGATCAGTGATTATAAAGATCATACAAATCCCTGAATTTCCAACTATAACCAAGTCACATTTTTTTAATCCTCTTAAAATAGGTAAAGGAATAATGTAATGATCTTGTCTATTTGTATGTCTTCATAACCTTTGAACTAATATACCGTAAAAAAAACTCTGTGTGCAAGCAAGCTATACTAGCCAAGTGGTAGACTGCCGTTTGCGATGATAGTGCCAACATTTATAGATAAAGACTGTCATGTGGTCAGCACAACTAACTTTCTGGCCTTAAGCAGAACCATCACAAATAAAATATAAGTGGTTCACAATTCACCATAATTAATATTTCAGACAAAATGTATAAAAAAAGTATTGTTTTACATATAGTAAATAATAATAATAATTATAATAATAGAAGGTATAGGGAAAAGGAATAGAAACAAATAAAAGGACAAACACAATATGACTTTTACAATGAAAAGAAGAATACACTTTACACTGCTGACTCTAAAATCCCTCAACATAGGTTATATCGCAACTGTTGAGGAGGGAATGTAAAATGTGCAATTCAATTTCCTAAAAAAAGGTAAAAAAAAAAGTAAGAATATTCATAATCATATTGATATTTGTGTACTAGGTACGGGAACCCAGATATGAAATTCAGCGTTACGGAGGGGAGATCTCTGGCATCAAGACTAGTGTCACCAGAAGCACCAAGATTAAGTAGTTGTTTACAAGTAAGATGTAACATTTAACAAGAAATAAATAAATCCTTAGTTTTGAAGAACTTATTATTGTAATTTATATTAGTTAACCACATATAAATTAAGTTATCTTTATCCTGATAATATTGAAGTTCAAACAGGTGTCATATTTTGCCATCAATGGTCCTTTAACTACTCTTTATGAACTGTTTCCAGCTTGTGGCTGGATCAATTTAGTAGGATACCTACATCTTCCTCCTTTCTTTCATTATTCTTCTCTCACCCACCTCTTCCTTTGTCTCACTTGCGGTATTTTCCCTCCAAAGCCTAATTCGCCATTATTTTAATTGGGATTATTTCCTTGTTCATTCTCATTATGTGTCCATACCATCTCACCCTTGCTGCTTCTTCTATATCATATACCCCAAGCAGCCCAACTCTTGCCCGAAAAACTTCATTTCAAATCTTATTTCTCCTGATGACAGAATGCTCCTGAAAAACTTCATTCCTATGGCCTCAACCACCCTCGTCACTCTTGCAATCAATGTCCAGATTTCTGCTGCATGCTATGAGAATGGGTATGGGTATGAAATATACCCTATACACTATACAGCACTTACACTTCAGGGGTACTTCTCTTTTACATAGCAGATCTCTTACCTATTGAATACCTCCCCCTGCTGCCCCTTTCTCAATAGATCTTCTCTGATACCACCCCTTGACTCTATCATTCTTTCAAGATACTTTATGCACTTTACCACTTTCAAATAATATACTCCATCCAATTATATCTTAATAGGCTTTATCCTCTTCCTTGTCATCACTTTTTACCATGTTAATCTCATTAAACCATGGGCATAACATCAGGATAGCCTATAGGACTAAGTCCCCCTCAAACTCTCTATTAGTCAGTTAAGAAAATTAACTATCAAAGGCTTATATACTATTTAAAGTTTAAAAATAACTCCCAAAGTGATCAAACTTACATAAATGCTTCCTGCTCGAAGCAAATATTTAATTTCCCTGCGCCTATTGAGACTTGCCTCACTTTGAAATTATTATTTTTTTCCAACTCCAGGGGTACCGGTATCAACCTCAAGAAGAAACTAGTCTCAACAGAGTTGTTAAATTGTGTTTATGTTTATTTTAATAAATAGGTGTTTCTCATAATAATATGCATATAAATAAGGTTATATCTTAAACATTACTAAACTAAATATCTGTAGGCCTCAAAGTTCACAATTAAAAATACGTAATTATTTTATAATAAAGGAAATTGATAAAACTAAAGAAAAAGGAAAAATAAACTCCTAAGAGTAAATTTGATGAAGAAAGCCAACTAGGGAAAGAGGAAAAATTTAGGAAGAATCCAATGCACAAAGGTGACATCCTCTTCCTGTCTTCTATAGTAGATGTAGTCACACACACATTTTAACACAAATAGAATAATATTTGGGCATTGTTGCCTTTATCAAACAGAAAGAAGAGAGTACAAATAACACAAAAACTGAATTACTCCATTTTGAATTTAAAGAAAAACTCAACTAAATGCAAAATGGAGTAATCCAGTGTTTGTGTTATTTGTTCTCTTGTCTTTCTTCTTTGTGTTTGATAAAGGCAACAATGCCGAAATATTATTCTATTTGTGTTAAAATATGTTTGTGTGTGACGACTACTTCTACATAAGAAGACAGAAGAAAGGAAGATGATGTTACCTTTGAGCATTTTATTCTTCCCACATTTTTCCTCTTTCCCTAAGTGGGCTTTCTTCATCAAATTTACTCTTTGTAGTTTATCTTTCCTTTTTCTTTAGTTTTATCGGTTTCCTTTATTATTACATTATTTAGCCATTGGGTAATCTCATTTTTAAACATCAAACACATAATTATTTAATTTTTGGGGTGCATCAGTCCCGTTCTTCAGCAGAAGTAGTAAAACACGAACTGGAATATAGCAGCTTGGCTATGATCCCTTAGATACTGTTGTTGACTGTTTCTTGATTATTTTTTTGCTTGATTTCTTTAGTTGCCTGTTTAAACTTGTGTCTTGCTTCTTGGTAGATGGAGATAGAATGTTGTATTAAATTATGATTATTGAATTATTAAATTTTCAATTATTATTATTATTATTATTGACATAGAAATGACTGACTGGTGTGAGTAGGCCTGCTTGGAAGAAAAGGAGAGATGGTTATCTAAGGTTGGGAGGGGGAGGGGTCTGGATCTGGTTATATAATGGTGAGCAAGTTCCCCCCTCTACGATGCTGGGAAGCATTGAAACTATTGTAGTGGGCTTGAATTACTCTAACACTATAGTATGAGTCAAAATATGAATTATGTGTTTGGGCATGAAATGCTACTGGTTTGTCAATACATTGTGGTTGGTGTCAAAACGGTGATCATTCGTTGTTTGAGTGTTCCTATAATGAGGCCAATGTATTCAGCAATGCAGTAGTTGCATTGTAACTGGTATATAAGATTTTCTGTGGAGTAGTCATAGTGGCCTTTCACGGAGTATTCCATATGGGTGAGTCTGCTGTTCAATGAGGTGGAAGGTTGGTGAATTTTGGAGGTATTCCATCTCGGGTAGCTGCAAAGCTGTTGTTTGTGGCTGGATCGGGCAATTTAAGGTGAACCAAAATGTTGCTAAATTAGGGGTTGCTTGAATGTGTTTATTGGATCACTCTTGAGAAGATTTTGTATGAGAGGTGATGAGGTTAGAATAATGCAGCTTGTGTTCAGGATAAATCTGAGTTTGTCTAGTCCTTCATAATACTGAATTGTGAGTGGTTGTCATTTGAAGGTTATTTCTTGATAGGTTCTTGATTAGATAGGGCTTTGCTAATTTTACTGTTTACTATGGGCCTCGTGTGTCCTCAGGTTTTGAAAGCCTTGAAAAGTTGTTGACATTGTTTATAAGGGTATTTTTCCTCAGAACATAAATGTTTGGCTCTGGTAGCTAGGCTATACAGGGTTGCCACGCACCTGGAAAACAGCAAAAAGACAGGGAATTTGTTTGTGTCTGTAAAAAAACACAGGGAATTTCACCAAAAAGCTAGAAGTTACTGGAATTTGTTAATGAATTTGGGCGATACAGTGCTTGCAAGTTTAAAATAGTAGGAACAATACAGACTAAAATTTGTATCTGGAGAATTGAGCAGTCTGATTGGAACACGTCTCATTTATAATAACAATGCTTACCAGCACCTCATCAGCTTGAGATAAGTCCTGAGTGCAACCTAGACGACTCGATTTTGTTTTGCAAATGCCGCGCCTTTTCGGCTTCCTCCACTCACCTCCGCCAATAACACAAACGTCTTGTTTCCTCCACCTCCATTCCCCAACTTCATCAAGCCCATGCTGCTGGCACGCGTTTCTCCTGCCAGTCGAATGAATTCATTCTTTGGAATTTGGTGTGTTAAACTTATTTGTCTTGTTTAAAAAAGATTACTCCTGTTGAAAGAGGTAAGTAACCCAGATTATATTGTTTTTCTAGCGTGATGTTTTAAGACTGTACCTTACCTATCTTACCATTTTGGCTATTTATAATTTTTTTAGAAATTGCCAAGGTGTCAATATTGTCTGTTTTTATCTTTATGGGTTTTAACATTTTTACTACATTTATCTCCCGATTTAGCGAAGGTGGATTTAGCTTGTTGCTGCCGTAGCCAGGATAAAAAAATTGAGTATACTGTAAAGTGAAAAGTTTATGAAAATATTGCCTCCAGCCTGCTAGTCTGTTGTAAAAATGATCGATTGTGTTTGTGTCTGCACATAGCTACCCTACCTCCTGTCCAAGTATAACAAATCAAAATTCATTCCAGCCTGGCTCGATGATGAGCATTTTTTTGGGCCCAAGAGAGTAAGATTAATTTGTATTCTGCATTCTGCTCTGTTTGCAAAAAGATGTTTAGCCTTAGCAATATGGGCAAACAGGCACTCACAAGCCACATGGGAGGCCAAAAGTATCAGTCAAACCTGCGGAGCAGGAATACTTCATTGGGCATTGGAGTGTTTTTCACTAAAGCGAACTCGAAGCACCAAGAAAAGGATTTAAAGGTAACAGAGGAGCAAGCAAAACCAAATAAATTGTATGAGTCAGGTGCTGCAAATAATGGAGCTGTTTCTGCTGATATTGAAGTTTCAAAAGCATCCATGTTTTCTTCCTCATCTCAGCGGGGATTAAAACAATATATGGAGAAAGATAGCGTGACACGGGCAGAGATTATTTGGTCTTTACACTGCATCGCTACTCACACATCAATGTCTGCTGGGGGGCAAGCCATCGAGGCTTTTAGACACATGTTTGATGATAGTGAGATAGCCCAAAAAATTATGCTTGGTCGCACCAAATTAACATATACTATTGTTTATGGCCTCGCCCCGTACTTTCGTGATATTGTTCAGAAAGAATTGTTAGTGTGTGACCGATTTGTTGTGGCATTTGATGAATCCCTGAACAAAATTGTCCAGAAGGAACAGATGGATTTGGTTCTGAGGTATTGGAGCAAGGAAAAAGAAGAAGTAGTAAGCAGATACTATGGATCAGCCTTCCTAGGACATAGTTGCGCTGTTGACCTTATAAATGCCTTCAAAAAAGAGCTCTCTGGGTTGAACCTCAAGAATATTTTGCAAGTGTCAATGGATGGCCCAAACGTCAACATAAAGTTCCTACGTGATCTTAAAGCTGATTTGCAAGAAGACCCATCTGATCCAGTTTTGTTGGAAATAGGCAGTTGCGGGCTTCATACTTTGCATAATGCATTCAAGGGTAGCATAAATGCCACAAAGTGGTCCGTAGTAGAGTTCCTTCGGGCCATATATAATGTCTTCAAAAATGTCCCCGCTCAAAGGTCAGATTACACACGATATTCAAAATTTACCAAATTTTCTAAGAAGTTTTGCCCCGTTAGGTGGCTACAAAATGTAGCTGTGTCAGAAAGTGCTGAATCAATTTTGCCTAACTTAAATACCTTTATTAAAGGTGTACAACGAGACAAGAAAGAACCCACATCACCCAGCTACCAAGTTATTGTTACCGGTATAAATGATAAACTAATGGGTCCAAAACTAGCTTTTTTCAAGACCTTGCCGCATTTCAGGGAGACACACCCATGGCACCTTTTCTCTACATATACCTAACTAATATGTTGATTTCAGTTATGAGACGGTTTATCAAGAAAGAGGTGTTAGAGAAAGAATTTGTAATGAAAATAGATATTTTCAAGAATGAGAACATAGTATCTGCTAGTAAGGTTGATCTTGGGTATATCACTCGTGATGCTATTAGAAAAGTAGATGATGTACCTCAAAAGCAAATCCTTGGATTTAGGCAGAGCTGCCTTTATTGTCTGCAAGTGTTTTGCTCAAAACTACTCTCCAACTCACCATTAAAGTACAAGTTGACAAAGGCAATCACATTTTGTGACCCAACTCTGTAAGTTCGAAAGACAAGAATATCCTATGTATCAGGGCAATGTTGGAGGTATTCGTACAAAACAATCAGTTAAGTAGGGGTGAGGCAGACAAAATTGAGAGAGATTTCATTGACTTCTGCTCCAAACTTGAAGTGATAGAGAGAAAAAAGCTTATTCCCAGAAAAATGAGCGTCTGGATCATTTTTGGAAAAACATTATTTTCACATATGACGGATCAGATGAACTGATGAGTTGCCTAAAAAAAAGTCTTCATATTTTCACATGGAAATTTATCTGTTGAACGTGGGTTTTCTGTCAACAAAGAATGTACCATAGAGAATCAGAGTGAGGAATCTTAAATTGCTCAAAGACTAGTGTGGACAGGAATACAGTCTGCTGGGGGAGTTGATAAAATTAAAATTACTAAATCAATGATTCATACCACAAGGAATGCAAGATCAAAATATGTGAAGCTCAGGAACAGGAGAAAAATGAAAATGATGTGAAGAAAAAAGCAGAAAATGATGTGAAGAGAGCAGCAAAATTTAAAAAGGAATTGGAAGAGAAGAAGAAAAGACTGATGGAAGAGGCCAACAGCTTTTGGATGACCAAATTCGTTCCTTAGCTACAACATAGTTTCCCACATTATTCAATAATATGTTCTCTAGTCTTAAATACCATATTTGTTTAGGCAATTTGTTTTTAATCTACATATAGTCCATACTCACACATAGTCATACATAAATAGTACCTCCAACTTTAAGATATTTTTTTTTTGTGAATTCCTAAGCATACTTTAATAAAAGAAAATATAAATGTTGTCATATTTGTTAATTTGATAAAATAATCTTGTCTTCTTACTTAACTATTAATTCTTAAAAAACATTATGGTTCCTGTATATAAGTGAGAAAACTAACTATATTATATCTTGTTTATTCTATGTTTAACTTTTGTGTATCTTGACAGCTGCTGAAGTTTGTATTATCTTAGGCAATGCTATGGAACATGTGTGTTACTGTTGCATTATTACTTGAAAAAATGTCATGTCGTTGCAACAATACAAGGTAAAGATATAATTATGCTGGTATAAATTGAACAAATAGGTTGATTATTCCAGGTTTATTTATGTTATCTTGTTAAAGCATAGTCATTGGTATATATACAATAATCAAGATTGGCAAAAAAAAAATCAAACTATACATCTTGTTATTTCTATGTTAAACTTTTGTTTATCTTGAGAACTGCTAAAGTTTGTATTATTTTAGGCAATGATATAAAACTGTTATCTTGATAAAGTTTACTCCTTAGTACATATGCAATAATTAAGATTGGTTAACATTTTTTTTAAACAAAGTAATACATTCTTATAAAAAAATATATACCACATTTTAACTCATTGTATTTTTGTTTTGTTTTTTTGTTTTTCATTCCATTTAGAGTAGACAGAAAATATAACCAATTTTTCCTTCTAGAAAATGTGTCATTCATTTCTCATCCTTTTTCCAAATAATTCTTAAACATGTGTTTCTCTAGCACAATAAAACGTGCTTCCAATGACAAATTACCACTCTTCATTTCTAAAATTATCTTTAAAACCAAATTAAATGCATCTTTAATTATATTTATAATATCTATTAGGTGTCTGGAAAACACAGGGAATTTGGTAATAAGAAAATAGTGGCAACCCTGCTATAGAGTATAGAGTGTTTTCTATGAATAGAATGGTTGCTTTGGAAATGGAGGTACTGTTGATTGTTGGTGGCTTTGATGGTGTAGACTGTAGACACACAAAGGCTCAGTTCCAGATTCAAGAGTATGACATGGTGTTGGGAAATGTTCCAGGTGAATCTAAGGGTGCTATGGTTTATTCAACTTTTTCAGGGATTGTAATAAATTAATTTTGTAATCTGTCCAAATAATGAAGATGATGTCAATAAATCTCATCCAGCAGAGCAGTTGCAAGGGTTAAGATTGCAAAAAGTTGGTCTCTAATTTGCCTATAAAGAGGTTAGCATAGGAGGAGCCATACGTGTATCCATTGCCGTCCCTCGGATTTGGAGGTAGTGTCTGTCCAGGAAGTGGAATTTAGTCTTTCAAGTATGAGACGAGCGGATTCCACTAGAAAGGTGGTGGATGGCTATAATTGGGTCTTTGTCCGGAAAATGTTACATTGTAGAAAGTCCTTGGGTGTGGGGTATGTTTGTGTAAAATGAATTGACATCTATGGTGACCAAGAACGCATCAATGGGGATTTTGTTTTTAAAAAGAGATGGGAGAAGCAGATAACAGAAAGTGTGAAGAGAAGAATGGAAGATGGACTAAAGGAGGAAGAATGTTGGATGAATGGTAGATGGAGGTATTTTACTACTCACCCGACCAGAGGCTGGAAACAGTTTATGATGATGAATTTCTTCAATGCAATAACCTTATTTCAACTTATTCCTTTCATATATCATAATTAGACTGTGTACTTAAGGTAAAAATATTTTATTTTCCTGGGTAGATATATGTACAGGAAGCTGTATATATGCTTTGATGAATATTTAAGCATAACTATATGGATTTTATATTGCCTATTTGGTGACTATTTCGCACTAAACCCTTAATTTATGCCTGTCCTGTAAAATAAAAATTTGTTTATTTTTGGTACTGTTGACGATTATTTTCCAAACATACTATAATGCATCTAATCAAGGGTTGGGAATATTATTCAACCTTAGGCCAGAAGACAAATAACAAACAGTCCATTACTGGGGACGTGGACTTCTAAATCCTGATGAAGACAAAGTGCAGCTTGCTTTTACAGATGCTGTTTCCTATGTGGCGTCTGCTTTGTAGTTACTCGAAATAGGTAAACAAATTTATCTCCTCAATGAAGAAAGTGTTTATCAAGGCACCAACAAGAATGCAGTCTTTTCTTTCCAAATGTTCCTCTGCCCCCAGAACCTGTGTTTATATGATGGTGAACAAACATTAATGGACCCTACTTAGTACTACAGTGACCATTTCCTTAATATTAAAGAAGTTGTGACCAGTCTGGAGGAGGATGCTACCTGTGTAACTGCAGCTAAACAACCCATCCAAAACTATTTGAAGTATGTAACTAATTATTACTGACTCTGAAAGTCCAGAAAATCTATATATTAACAAATAAAACTTTTCAATGAATCATAGAAAAAAAACTGAAGCACCTCTAGATGGAGAAAAAGAATAAAATTGAACAGGTTGCTTGAGATAAACATAGAAATGAACTATTTGTGTGGTAGCTGAAATTTTGGCTAGATAGTCAAGTCAAATGAAATTTGAAATCCCAACTTATTTTTTATCTGTTTAAATACTTTCCCCTTACAAAAGTGGATGTAGAACACTCATTTTCAGCATACAAATTAATATTAAGTGACGAAACCCATAACCTTAGTGTAAAACTTGAAAAGGTGCCAATTATTTACTGTGAGGAAAACGGAAAATGTTTGAAATTTGTGCCAAGAATGAATAAGATGTACAATCTAGTCTGTGTGTGTTTTTAACTAGAATTATTTCCAATATGAATAAAACACAGTGCTATCTTTCAGTTTTCAGTGTTTTTATGATCTATTTTTTGTTTTGTAAAGCCGAAACACACTCAAAGAGCTTATTTTATGCACCTAGAACTGAACTTTTTAAGACCTAAAAATCCTCTTGTATAATCATAATTTATAACTTTATCATTTTAATGTGTTTCATGTTATTTTAACTGTTCTAATATTTTGTTTTTCATACTTTATAAAACATTTTTCATTTTACCAAAATTCAAAATATATTCTTCAAGTGTTTTCAATTCTAACAAACCAATTAATAATATTATACATGGAAGGAGGTATAGGAAAGGTAGATAGAAACACATAAAAAGGGACAAACACATTACGGTTTTTACAATGAAAAGAAGAATACATTTTACATTTCTGACATTAGGTAAAGAGGTAATGGTTGCCTCTTAAAGAAAATTGATCGTTACCGCCCATTTCCCTGACCTAGATTTCATTCCATCAGAACTAATTAGGGAGGAATGTGAAACTAACAACGCAACTTCCTAAAAGAGGAAACCAAAAAAACAAAATCGTGAAAATGGAAAATTGTAAAGAATGATAGGATACATAAATAGGAACATGTAAAAGGTATAACATAATGGACAAACACAGGAAAAGGACATTGGCTGCGAATATATAATATATCTCTTTAAGGAAAACCACTTTTCGCTTTATGAGGTATTTGTATTATATTTGGAAGAAGGTATAGGAAAGGTGGATAGAAACATATAAAAGGGGATGAACACAATATGGCTTTTACAATGAAAGGAAGAACACAGTTCACACACTACGTTGCTGCTATTGAACTGTGTTCTTCTTTTCATTGTAAAACCATATTGTGTTCATCCCCTTTTATATGTTTCTATCCACCTTTCTTATACCTTCCAAATATAAACCGATTAATAAAATAATGTTGATGTTTCAAATCTTATATTACACCTACAACTAATTTAGAAATGTTTTCTAAAATATTTATATTTTTAGTTGAAAACACTTTGTCTACCCTTTATCCATCTTTATACTCCAGCCTCTATCTCTTTCTATCCACACCACCCTAACAGTATGCCTTTTACACTTTCATGAATGCCATCAACAGGTCCTTTCCATTTTCATATCCATTCTCCATCAGTTGTCTAATTCCATATGGTAAATCTATCATTAACCTCTTCTCCCTAAACCAGTGATTCCCGGCCTTTTTTATTTGGAGGAACTCTTACAATATTTTGCAAAATCTCAGGAAATGTCTATCTGGCTGGCATTAGGTTCAACATGGAAAAATTACAAAATATATTATGTGTAAACCAGAAGGGTTGGTAAATAATAGATAACTCGTACTTTTGAATAAATTATTTCAAGAGTATGTATTGCCTATTTCAATTTAATAATAAATCAAGCCTTAAGTACTTGAACTTGGCTTATCAATATTCTTACCATCTGACTTTTAACATTATTATCAGCACTCTTCTCTTCATCTTATTTGGACACACGAGTTTTCATAACATTTTCCCACTATGACCAAAAATTATGGCCAGACTAATAAAAGTCAACTTTTTGCAAATTCTCATGGAACCTTGATTAGGAATCACTGCTCCTTCCTAAAGACTAAAGACAAAATTGAAAATATCCTACTTTTATTGAGCAATTATTCACTCTTATAACTTTAATCACTAAAACAATGCACTATACCAACACCAGTGAGTAAGCGGACAATTTTATCAAGATCATATTGTTTAGTTTGTTGGTGGTTATGAGGTCAAATTTCAAATCTCAGTCGAGTGTCCTGAGGATGGTTTTTCCACTTTCTTTTTAGGCAAATGTGGCTACACTTACTCTAAATTCAACCTTCCTCATCCCTCTCACATTAGCATAATTAGTATACATGCATATAACCCTAATGGGTAGCAAGATGCAGTGCTGAAAAAAATATAATCTTTTGGCTCAAAGTTTGGTACACAAACTGTAAGCTTTTATTTCCCCCACATTACCTTTCCTGACTAATGATACATTTAACGTAGCATTAGTCTTTATTTAATTATTTCGCTGTTACTATACAGTAATGGTACAAATAAGGAAGTAACTTCTTACTAGAAGCAAACTTTGCCAAAGAATGAACCACGTTTCTACTTTTGAGGAACAAGCATGCTGTGTTGCTAATTAATAAAGTTGCTCTTAAATCAGCTGTTATCACCCAAGT
This sequence comes from Timema douglasi, assembly GCA_901482245.1. Lineage (NCBI taxonomy): Eukaryota > Metazoa > Arthropoda > Insecta > Phasmatodea > Timematidae > Timema > Timema douglasi. Next base: position 23,022 of record CABEEJ010005411.1, on the reverse strand, counting down.
TCCTTACCTATGCTTCACTCATTCAATTTCCAGGAGATGGAAATTAACATGTTAATTTGATTGTACAGTTATTGAGATGGGTTGACTTTTCCTTTGATGTCTAGGCCCTCATTGTAAGTTTGGTGTTTTTAGCAATCTGTGCCTAGTATTTAGCTACATTTAAGTAAGTTGGATAAGTTCCATGGGTTAGCCAAAACTTTAAATTATTTAGTGTTTTTCAATGTTTTAGAAATTAGTGTTTATTTTTAACAGCCCTAGAGATTAGTTTGGAATGCAATGAGGGTGTCTACCGAACTAGGTTTTATTTTAAATGCCAGGATATTTTGAGTATATTTTCTTTTAAAACCCAGTATATATTAAAGGCTCTAAAATGAAACAATCCCTATTACTAAAGCATAAAATGATGGAAAATTAAGATTATATGTCATAATAAAATATTTTTACTTTAAGAATATTCAACTGCATTGACACTTAAAGATATTCTTGCAATGTAAGTATATAGTTGTTCACAACAAAGAATATCTATCTTAGAAATAAGTGTCATGCTTTATTTATTTTGTGTAAGGCTTATGTCATATATATGTGTGTATGTATCCCTAGTGCGCGCACGCGCACATACACACACACACACACGAGTTGGGTCGAATCCGTCTCCAATTTACCAAATCTAAATCATGGAAAAAAATTATGAACATAAAAGGAAATATAATAGAATAATAGAAAATACAAATAGTAACTAAATGTTAACGTTCCTTTTTGTAATCTATTCATTATATTATATATATTTAGTTTAGTGTTAAAGTTTCGTGTTGAGCTAGATTGCCGAGGACGGGGAGATTGAGGTTCGAATCTGCCTCGGGTGAATTGGGGGTGATTCTTCCTAAATGATTTTCCACTCTCTCTCCACACAACTGCGGGTTCACTTCCTCTATATTCAACCTTCCTAATTCATAACCCATTAGTACTTAAGCGTATAACCCAATTGGGTAGTAAGATTTGGTGCTAAGTATTTTTATTATTATTTAGTGTTAAATTATTGGTCTGGGGCCTGGTTGTTAAGTTCATGAAAACAATACATGGAAATAAAGATGAGTGTAGTTACCTAACATGATTAAAATTTTTAATAAACCCTACAAATACAAATTTTTTTTAATTGAGACAAAAATTTACATCCAATCAAAAAACTTTTCAATTTTTTTGATTGCATATCCTAATGCTCCTGCATCTTTCTTCTATTTTTTGCAGAATTGTTTCTCTTTTACTTTCTAATTACCTTAATTAGTCTGATTTTTTTTTATTATTATTTTTGTCCTTTCGCCCAAGGAGCTACTAAAATAAGACTCAAAAGTGAAGTGATTAATGCTTAAATTATCAACCAGTACCTTGTTTGCAGGATTGTTACAATTTTACCCCTTAAAAAAACACTTATTATATTTTGGTTACAAATCAATTGTCTAATTTTTGAAAATGATTATAGTCCTTCTGTTGGAAACCTTTTGGTTCAAAAAATAAATAATAATACATTGATTTGTATTATGGTGTTATACACATTCTTTGAAATTACAGATTTTATACAATAGACTAAGCTATAAAATATGTTTTAATTGGTTGAAAAAAATAATATGTTCAACTAGCAACTCACTTAGGAGAATATCATTTTAAGGTACCTAAACTGTATTAATGCTAGGCTCTAGAAATAATACTTTGTCAAAAAAGCAAACGAGATAACAAAAGTTCTTACCTTTTATCTATAACTAAAGAAAGCAACAAATTAATTTTGCAGCTGGCTTGCCAGAATTTTATACATGGTCTCCCCTCCCACCTATTTCTATTCCTTCTACACAAAGTTTTTTTTTCAACCTACTAGCTTATACACTATTGTTGCCAAGAATTACATTGTTGCATTATTGTTTTTCTTTATTATGTCTCTTATTAATACTTGCCAAACTATATAAAAATAAAAATAGGGGGTCTATGTTTTTCTGGATTCCAAATAATTAATATATTTGTATTATTGGTTTAATCAGATACCATACATAATATCTTTAATTAAACCACAAAAAAATCAATATAACCCAATTGGATTGGGGATTTTTCAACCCTGCTTGTGTGTCATCAATTATGTACTTAAATGGTGGTCCACACAGGGGCTACTGTTAGGAACTGGTTTACGATATGTTCGTGATTAGTCACTGGAAACTCAGAATGATATTCGCTAGACTACCTTAGTTAATAACTCTAGCATCACGACAACAAATTATTCATAGTCCAATGTATTATTCATTGTAATTTTCTTCAGCATTCTATACAAAATTCTACATTTGACATCAATTTTTTCTAGTTCCTTTACTGTGATGAAAAGTCTACACTTTGTATTATGTTCAATGGATGAAACCAATAGATATTTAAAACAAAGTGAGAATACATGACCTTATATCAATTATAAATACATTTTTAAAGGGCCTAAACTTCAGTAAGAAGAAATAAATTAAGTGAGATTTTAGTTAAGTGTGGGATATCCAAAAAAACTTGTCAAACTAATTTAGGTGTGTGTGTGATACACATGGCGGGGTACATGTTGGATGTACCTTACCAGATACTTTCAAAATACATAATGGGTTGAAACAAAGAGATGTTCTTTTCCCTCTTACTTTTTAATCCAGCCTCTCTTGAATATACTATTAGGGTTATGCAAGAGATTAGGGAAGGGTTGGCATTAAACATTGGTATTCTCTGGGTATGCTAGTCCTGCGCCGCATACCCAAAATTATATGAACTAGTTTTTTTGTTTAATTCAATGCTGTCTGTGTGAACTGTGTAGACACTAATGTTTAGATTGTTAATAAATATACATGTAATGAATTATTAATTTTAAAACTAATATTGGCTCATATTACAAGAATACTGTGTTATAAGTAATTATTCTTCCAAAAGGCTATACTTAGCACAATGGGAAACCCAGGGCTTGCTACTTGAAAAACGCAAGGCAAGCTAGGGAGGCTAAAATGACCTTGCCCAATGTCTAGGGGGTGGCAACAAATTCCTTTCCGCTCGCCCATAAGTAATTGGCCAATAAGCTAGGGTTTTCACAACCCAGGTCATGCTGTTCCTGTGAAGCAAGCTAAGCATTGTGCCAACTATTGAAAAACGATTCAAGATCACAATGATTATTTATTAAGCTAATTTAGTATAGTTTAAGTAAAAATACATAAAATAAATATATAATTAATTGTAAAATAATAGTATACGTAACAAGCCTAAACAATAGAATAATTAAATACATTGAGTTATGTTTAGGTATTCTAGTCACATGTATTTGACAAACACATTTAAACATTCTTTCAAATTTAGCATTTCAGCACTGATGGGGGTAAGGGGGATTACACAGCCTCCTAAGCCCTGAAGGTCGAGAATATTTATAAGTATTAAATGTTTTTATAAATCATTTTGAGTAGTTTTATAGTAATTAAGTAATTTAAATAATACAAATGGTATCAAAGCTATTATTTGTATGTTTTTTTCAATTGTTAATTCTGTGTGTAACGATAAACTATTTTGAATATTAGGCTTAAGTCTGAAGCCTGGTCTTAAAATGTAGCATATACATTCGACACATCTTCAATGTTAGTTATACTTAACATTATTTGTGGTGTTGGGGAAAGAGGGGTAAGGGGGTCAAATACCCTGTTTGCCTCTCTCCCTCTTGGGTGCACCACTGCTTACAGCAAAAGATATGTGTAAATATCTTGAGCAATAAATCAATGACATAGCGACAGAGTTTTAATAGTCCGAAATAATCTCCCATATGTTAGTCAGAGCTTATGCATCTAAATAGCTTCTGGGGCATAAATTCTCAAGTTAAGAGACTCGTTTGTTTCCAAACAGTGTTGTGTGAGATAAATTAGGCTTTATAAAATAGTTTTAATTGCAACGTGAGTTAGACAATCAACCTGATTCCCTCTCACCAAGATCTGATGGACGCTTGATCAAAGTATCACTTCATTTTACTCTTATTATGATTGTTTGCTTTGAGTATTGCTAACTGTATGCTTTTAATTACACTAGGCTGATTGAATAGGATCTGTGTCTCATGCATTCAGAAATGTGCCCATACCATTCTTAGCCCAGACATTAATATTTACTTAAATTTCTAACCATGTAGATATAATTACAATTTGAGGACCGCCTATGGGGTCTATTGGTCATAGGTTCTGGCTACGGACCCAGAAGTCCCGGGTTTGATTCCCGGCGCATCCAGATTATCTGGGAAGCAGTGGGTCTGGAACGGGTTATATTCATCGTAGAATGGATAAATAAAGAGCTATTCGAATAAAGTAGTAGTAGCTCCGGTATAGAAAGCCGAGCTTAATGGGTGGAGTAATCGTAGTGCTGACCACATGACACCTTCTATCCGCAAGAGTTGGCGCTAATTCGCGAAACAGTTTGGTAGCCACTCGGTAGGTATAGCCTGAATGTGGGCTGACACCATGTAGTTACTTTTATTACATTTTGTGTGAATGGTAATCATCGTTAAGGATAAATAAAAGAAGAGAGAATATGGGAGTGGGGGAGGGAGGGGTTCAAAATTTCCCAAGATATCATACAGTTAAAGGGAAATAATAAATGTTCAAGAACCACTGTTCAATATGGACACATCTTCAAATATATCCCTTGAAATAATCCCTTGACGTTCTTGGACAATGGTGGTTGAGGTTCCTCGGCCCCCAAATCTCCATTGCAACATTTAGAATACAGCATACCTATTATTTTTTCTCAGAATATGCCACTGACATTAAACACTACAATTCAGCTATTAGGAAACACAGATCTTTGTTGCACAATAGTAAGGAATCTGTTGCAAAAAATGCAAACATTTTACAAGAGGCTATTAGAGGAAATAGGTTTAGAAGTGAACGCTGAAAAGAAAAATTATATGAGCACACAGAGAAAACTTATCATTTGACAGGGTTAATGAATTTAAATATGAGGAAAAGAATAGTTATGAAATGCATGCTCTTACTTGGTCAGTAAGCTGTCATCTTGCCTACTGTACAAAACAATAATTTCACCAGTTTTCTATAATCCAATACCTTAGCTTGGTCTGTAGCATGTCTTTCTACTGAGCTAAGAGTCCCAACTTCGAATCTCATCATGACCAAAATATTTATCATTGGTGAAATGTGAGTTTACACTTTTACAGTGATGCATTAACAGCTGTGGACTAGATGTTGTGCCTGTCCTAGTATTAAGTTCGATCTTAAGCCATGAAGCTATGACAGGCCTAGCAAGCCAGTAATGGAAAATATTGTCAATAAAAACAGTAATCGATGTAAATGGGTGTGAAAAATAGTTTCTTACCTTACATGACAAAAACAAATTTAGGGTGTTCAAAAACAGGGTGCTTAGGAATATATTCATTCCAAAAAAGGATTATACTATTGGGAGTGAAGGTTACATAATAATAATGAATTATATAACCTGTACTAATCACACGTCATAGGACATGTTAGGATAATCAAGTCTTAGATTACAGTGGGTAGGACTTACAGCACGAATGGGATATTCTAGAACCTTGTTCATTGTTCTGAATGTCAAACCTAATGGGATGAGACCATTGGAAACACCAGACGCAGATAGGAGGATATCATTAGACTGGACCTGTAAGAGATAGGGTGTAATAAGGGAGACTGGGTAGAGAACCAGCTAAATATATGAATAATTGGTGTTAATTTAAAGCAGGGTCACAGGATAATACTTATAGAAAATATCCTAAAATTAGATTGTATATGTGGTGAAATTTTATCAAAGGTAGTAGTATCCAGATCATAAAGTTGGCAACAGTACTAACAGGTAGTAAGAGACTGTGCTAAAAAAATACTGACACATTTGTGACTTCATTCACTAACCAGTCTGATCACATTTGAGCAACTAGATGGGCAAACTGTTTAAGCCTACTTCAATCTTTCTCTTCTTTTCAAGAGCTTCTTTCCCTAGTCTGGATGCATTCCTTGCAGCATGAATTATCATCTTTGTAACTGTCATATTTAGAAGTTCTTTGACTGTTGTTATTGTGTCATAAGTTACAAATTGAACAACCAGACATTCTTTATTTAGATAAACTTCACACAACGGCTTCATTGCTACGGAAGAGAACAAGTTTTTTTTAGTGAAATATTGCATGCATCATATGGAATACAGTTTCTTTGAAAAAAAATCTTTATAAAGATCTTATCAAGCCAGTCACCGCTTGAAGTAAACCCTTTAAGTAAGTCAATAATTTCTTGTAAATGATCTTGGGGTAAAGTGTTCGCCTCATTACCCAATGTTCGTGGCTTCAAACCCAGCCAGTGTTGAAAGATTTTTCTAGAGCAATAAAAAATCAGTATTACAACTTTCTTTGGAGTTGAAGTAAAGCCGTCGATCCCATGTAAATAATGGCATTTAAAAGAACCCTGGAAGGTGTGTGAAGATACCTTTCTCCCAAAATTAGTATGCGCTTTTGCTCTCACTATTAGAAATCTGTGTGTGCTGTTATATCGTTTCAGAAGGTGCACGTTTAATACCTCAAATAAATAAAATTAATAAGTAACAGGGTTCTCACTTGTCCTCTATTGTCTTGTATTTCCTAAAGTTTTAAGTATGTCTTTTTTATATATATATTTCTTGGTTATTATTTATTCTTTATACTTGCATATTTCGTGAACAAACACTTTTTATGACTTTGAGCTCATTTTGGTTTCTGGTATTCTTTGGCATCATTGCTTATGTAATAAAGAAAATATTTTGGAATAGATTAAACAAATAAATATTTAAAACACGGATTTTTTTATTTGAGGTATTAACATGCATTTTCTGAACTGATTGATTATATCGGCACATGAGAAGTTTTATGAGCAATAGCGAAAGACCCTACCTCTTTTGCTGGGAAAGGTATTTTAACATACCTTCCAGAGTTCTTTTACATGCCACAATCGACATGGGACTGACAGCTATACTTCCCCTTCAAAAGAAGTTTTGCCACAGATTTTTATGTCAACCACGGCTGAGATTGAGCCCACGAATATCGGGTCCTGAGGCGACCTCTTTACCCCAAGACCACCAAGGTTGACTAGAACAAGTAAAACATTGAGGTTTGGGCATGGCTGTGGCAAACGGGTTGGACTGACTTTATTCAAGTTTACAATATTTACTGATTTACATGAATAATTTACTGTTTTCATACCTTTCATCGCTGTGTGCACTTCAGTTCACTGCATTCTCAATTAGTTTCTCTTATAAGGTGGAAGGCGAGTCATTTTAGACACATCGGCTACATGATGATTAGGGTGACCATGGCTAGTTTTACTTGTATACTTTAATTTGGCAATTTTCTATACTAGGTAGTGTATTGTAAGACCTCCATCAGAAGTGTGTGTGAACTGGTTCATGAGAGATGAAGGAAGTTATCAGTAGAGCAACATGTATCATATAACCATTCACATGAACACATATGAACGAGGTGTTGGATCTATATTCTGTTCACGATAGGTTTTTACCTGGATGACAGTTCGAAAATCATATGTTTAGGTTTTGGGTTGCCAACACTTGTAAAAGATCACAGTTTTGTTATAAATGTAAAGATCTTTAATTACCTGTTTTATTTTACATTTAAAAACGTAGACTTAAGTTTTCTCATACTATTTCATTTTTTTAAATAATTTCTTTTTATCCAACTCGAAACAATATTTTAAACATGATTAAAAGTACTTTTTTTTTCATTTTGGAACATTACTGATTTTGTGTAATATAGTGCATTCATCAATAACTTTTAATACAGGCATCACATTTACTTGGAAAAGAGAAAATTCTTGTCATTTTTTTACATACAATAAATGATTTTATGAAAATTTTATCGTATTTTGAAATATTTAACTGAATGAAATATTTTCATCAACTGCGTGTCTGTATCATTGTAAAAAACTTGTTTATCGTTACGTTCAATCATATGGTTTAGATTCGTCAGGTGCCATTTTGAAGCTATGTTCGTTAGTTCGTTAAGTTTTCGTTAAGTTTCTGTAAACACCACATGCTCTACAAGTCAGAACCAATGCAGGCCTATCAGCCCTCAAGATATGTTTGAAAATTTGTCTTCAATATACACCATTGTGACACCTGAAGATACAATACCACAACCAAAATTTCAGGCAAGAAAGCTACAAGTAAGGAAAGGCCTAAAGGGAAGTCATGCATCCTCACATATACCCTAGAAAAGCAGGCACATGAGGCTGCTAAAAACAAAAGTCTAAAACTCTTGGGATCAGGCACCCTAAAAACTAGTAAGCCTAATCCCAAAAGAGTATATATATATAATTTATATATATAGGTATATTTTTGTTCCTGCAGAGAGTTCAGATTCTTACACTTCATAAGTTTCATCAAGGGGAAAGTGAGTTCCTCAGGAAGGAGTGCAGTTAAAAAAACATCAAACTTTTATTGACGAAACCAACTAGTCTAAATACTTTTGTCACAGTGATTTCTGAAAAGGGAAAATGTGTTAACAATATATTTAAAAAAGCAAACTGTAGGCCTAAGTTATGAATTTAGAAAAGAAGAAAATCAACTATATGACATATGAATTGAATATGTAGCTAGGTTTCCAAATCAAACTGCTGTAGGATGTGCCAATCAGATCAATTCAGATTGAATGTTTATTATTTGGAGTATATTTCTCAGCATATCATACATATTGAATAAATTTAGTTACAGTAGCCCCATGGCTTCTTTGGTGCTGACTGACAGCTCACAGATGACTTCTGACAGTCAACATTTAGGTATATACCTACATTTTGACCGTCAGAAGTGACAGCTGGTAAACACATGTTTTTGCAGATCATATGGTTGAGCTTATGGGTACATTATTTGGTCTGGTAACTTTTCAAAGCCGTCAGCTGTTAGCTCTGAGCTGTCAGTCAGCACCAAAGAAGCCGTGGGGCTACTGTACCTTATAATTATTGTAGAAAAGTATTTTTCTGGAATTGTAATGATATATTGAGACACATTAAATGTTTCTTTTTTGTTAAATCCAGACAAATTTTATTACTGGGTCAAAGGTACAACCCCTGCACCTCGTCCTCCCCCCATCAAAGGTACAATTATATGTTGTACTTCTGACTACAGTGTAAAGTCTTTTTTGATGCAACCACAATTATTTGAAGTGATAAATAAGTATTTTAAAAATAGACATGTTATATACTACTCGTTCAGGTTATATGCTTAAGTAATAATTTCACTAATGGGTTAGGAATTGGGATAGTTGATTATAAAGGAAGTGAACCCACATTTGTGTGGTGGGAGAGTGGAAAACCATTTAAGGAAAACCACCCTCAGTTCACCTGAGCGAGATTTGCGCCTCGATCTCCCCATCCTTGGCAGTATAGCTCGACAATAAACTAGCATGTTAGCTAACTATGCCACCAAGGCAAATAACAGACATGTTGCCTAATGGAATAAGAATTTTACTAAACAAACCAAATATGATTTTGCAGTGATAATATAATTTTTTTTTAAATAAAAAATATTGAAAGTGGTCAGAGGTCTAATACTTTCCCCTATATATATATAGCTTTTTGTTGTTTAATTTGTTATAAATTATATCATAAATACTTACTTAAGCCTTTGCAACCCTTCAAAATTTTTAATCTTACTAATATTTGGATTCAATTCAAACTTTTAACTCTTTTTAGAGAGATGTGTGGTGGATTAGAAATTTTGAATCCAAATAAATCTCTGATTCTAACTTGGTGAGTTCAGTTCAAAATTCGAATCATTTCATGTGTTAGAATAATTTTAACTTTCTATGGTCTAAGACAACAAACCATTTAAAAAAATAGTCATTTATTTCCTCTCTAAGCTTTTGTAAGTTAGTCATGAGACTTTGTTTACATTTTATTTTAACTAATAATCTCACTTTGATTGGTTTTACAAGAAAAAATTGTGAATACCGTGATAGTTAAAAATGTGTTGACTGGTAAAACCCCTAAGTATTTAATGCAAGCACACTAATACTAATAATATTTAACTACACACAGGATATTTTTGTTGATGTTTCATATTTTGAGGTCAGAGTTATTGATGGTATATTGCATTTTTTTTAATTAATCTAAAGTGTGTCTAATTTCCATAAACTGACCATCCAGATTTTTTTTAATGTTTTACCTTACTGTTTCAAAAATCTTAACATGTTATAATTTTCATCTTACAATTAAATTTAAAATATTTTAATAGTCTCCTAAAATATATTATTTGATTTGAAATTGAAACATATCTAAAATAAAATATTAAATTTAAAAAAAAGCTTTAGCATGAAATTTGATTCAAATTCTTATTTGGAATTGATTCAATCTAGTTTGCCAGGACTCAGATTCGATTCCGAATAGAAAATCATGGATTCACCCAGACTTATACTTTTCCTTTTGTAGGTATTAACTTAACTGTGATTTTGAATTGAATTTGGTTTATTTCTTTTTCTCTTCATTACCAAGAAAAATTTAAACTTTAGGCCTATTGATATTAAATTGTTTAAAACATTTATTTAGTTACAAAATGTGTAATGTTTTGTGAATTAGCTTATCAGAGGGTTTTTTAAGTCCAAATGTATGTGTAAATGAGTTTTTATTTTTATTGAACATGAATAAAAAATAATAACAAGTTCAAATACTTTTTAAAAGTTTATTTACAGATTTCGTTTTCAGCTTAATATCACGAAAGAAAACTTAATTTAGGAAGTATTAATTAGTGAAAATTTTAATTGAAATATGCATTACAATATGCTATATAAGGATGCCTCTTATACTGTATTGAAAAAATAATAATTTAATAGCTTATTTACTAGAATTTGGAGTGAAATACATCTCATACAGTAGACCAAAAGACCTCAAATGTATGTTTATACTAACTTTTAAGTCATTTTAAATTTGCGTGTTTCATTGAAAAAAACAATTTCACTCTGTTTAAATAAGTGCATTTCGTACAATTCTGAAAAGGAAAGCTACATAAATAATTTCCACCTCATTGTCAGTACAGTAAAGTTAACAAAACTATGAACACAAGTTTTTAAGCAGGTTTGATTGATAATTTTTTTAAGTTACAGTTTATGAATGTATACATTAATACTAAAGTGCCCAATCTTAAGTTTAATAGCAAAGCCCTTCTCATTAGTAATCACCCTGCTATACAAATAATATCAACAATTAAACTTGGGAAGAAATTAATCTAAAATAGGTTTAAAAAGAAACAAATAACCAGCACAATTATTAATTTATATCACAGAACTGCCGCTATACTCACAGAGCAAGATTTTAAATTAGGACCTAAATTGAAATACTCCTTCCCCCCACTTAGCATTTTATTATTATGATGTTTAAAAGGCTGAGCTATTTACCTCACGTTGGACAAATAACGTACAGAGGCACAGCGTGATGGCGGTGTTCTATTTCTTCAATGTCTCCGTTGTCTTATTATTACTAATGGACATCCATTGCTCTCACCGGAGTCTTGCGGCGCATATAGAACAAAACATAGGCAGCATTTGACACAATAGTGTCTGGAAAGACAGCTGATACATGACTGTCATCAAAACAATACCATTTACGGTCCAATTTGTTTTGAGCATATGCAGTGTAATGTCCGCCACCCATTCCACCATAATGATTGCAAACACCAATCAAATCGTATATAGTTGACTTATCATCTTTGCCAATCACGTAATCGGACATGTCAAGACCCATGATAGGAAACTCAACCACTCTGTCGATCTTTTCCCTTTTGTATCTGTTGTAAGAAAATCTCTTCAAGTGGATGATTAAGATGTCAGGAAGACTCCAGAGATCAAACTTCTTTGTCGCCTGTTGATGTTTCTTACAAACTGGACAGAACCAGGCATCATCTGCTCCCAGTTTCTCACAGGTAGTATACAGCTCCATACAGTCACTCAGTTGCAATACTGATGATGGTTTAGAAGTGCGTAAACGCTCCTGACGAATGTCAGCAAGGTTGTTGAAATACTTGTTGCGGTTGTCCACAGTCCACTGGAGAGCTAGATACTGCTGATCAAATTCATCAGGAAAACTGATGGCTTGGCCATCATTATGCAATTTTCTGACTGCATTACTACTTGAAGGATCGATGTTGTATACTGTGAAAAGGCCCATTTTTAAATACTCTTTAGAACTATCTGCATTATTTTCACTGCCAGACATAGGACTGTCCTCAGAATCCATAGTAATATTTTTGTTATCTACATGATTAATGTAATGTGTTAGTCTTGCGATGATTGTCTCATAGAGTTTGGCGAAAGTACAATTAGTGCGTGGTACTACAACAAAAAATGGCACCCCAAATAACTGGCTTAGGTTGTGATTGCTCTCTGGATGCCACTCCCAATGGCAGACAGGTATCACATGATAGTCTGTATTGTCTCTTACAGGGAGCTCGTATACATACAGAATGTCCCTTTCATCCACATGCTCAAGAGAGTCTTCACGAGAAAACACAGTCCTGAAATGGTGTTTGGTAACCTCTGCCAAAATCAGATTTTCAGAGTTTACATCACACATTCTACTCACATCATCAAGCAAATCTTGCACTTTACCTTTCTTTGGTAATGCGACCTTGTAGAGCAATGGTTTTTCTGGAGGATTGTATGGCATGAAAGTCACATCTATATACTTATTTCTCGACTGAGGCAGAGGGAGAGAAAGGTAGCAGAATGGATCAAATGTTATAGAGACCTTGCTACAATCTGGACAAATAACAGTAGACTTCAACAGACCATGAAAGACGTCGACTATTATAGAATTATTACGTTTCTGGTAATTCTCCCAAGATTCCTTTGACACCTCCAAATCAGGTCGACTATCAGAATCCTTGAATTCAATGTAAGGCTTCTTTTTTATGCGATTTAGATCTTCATGTAGACCATCCAAGAGGAATGTGAGTAGCTCTTGTGAGTCTTGCTGCTGATATCCAGAGAACTGAGGAGCAAATTTACCGACCTGAAGTTTGAAATGGTGAGGCACTGTGTAGGTTGATGTCCCAGACCACAAAGATTTAATTAGTTCTCCAAATGCTTTGGCTATTTCTCCTCTCATACCTAGAGGGTTTGTTTCATTTAGCTCCTCATAGTGATCCCCGTTTAAAAAGTACTGTGTTATAGGTGGACAATTACTCATGCACTGGATGACACTGTTCATGAAGCATGTGTTACCAATATTACAAAGTCCGCACAACCCTGGTTGTGTGGAGGTATACATGGAACTTGAACTACTTTCAGCTTCATTATTCACAGATCCATCACCGATCGTTCGACGTGTTACCATCTTACTCGCAGCTGAATTGGCGGTGATATTTGATACAAGTTCAGATGGATAGCTAAGCCATCTTGTAGGCCTATGCCACTCGCCATTGGCACTGCGGGTATCAATAACTATGACTTGATCTTGAAATAGTCCTTCATCCTGAATTGTGCTATCTGGGTTTGTAAGCTCATTGGAAGCATTGGGAGAAAAACAACTCCACAAACGAGCTTCCGTGTCTTTTGGTATACCATAATGTTCTCTCATTAACTTCTCCATACTTCTGATAGTAAGAGCTTTGCTAAACTTATGAGTGTACTGTGTTTTAATATCAAAATCTTTACAAAGATTAAATTTGAGTAGGTAGACTTCCACCTTACAATGCTTGACAAATACACCACTCTCTACAACCTCTTTCTTTATTGGTTTTTGGTTAGGGCTTAACCCATACCACTGTTCCAACAACTGCCATGCTGACTCTGGCAACAAGACATAATCAAGCTCATCAACCATATGATCCTTTAACTCACCATTCAAATCTCCGTTTTCAAACAGATTTTTATTGTCAATAGGTCCAGGGTGCTCCTTACCTCCATGGGGTGTCCAGGTCGTATCCAGTCCGACGTAGTGTTTGAAGTTCCTGAACCACTTACTATCTATCAAGCACCAAATCTGTCCTTTAACCATTTTCATTTCCAAAAATCGCCGTATTTCTTCGGCTTGGTGTTTTAAGTCGGGAACATTTTCACCATCATCCGCCATGTTTAAGCATGATACTTGAAATTGACTAGAGCTAGTTTCTGTATGAGTCATTTTTACCTTTACTGAAAAAATTATATTAAAATAGTGTTCGTAAAAGTAATACTATAAATAATATTTTGATTCTACTCCTATGTGACCAGAGAGCAAGAGTAAATATCGTCTAAACACATTTGCAAAAGTCGGTCAAATTGAGAATACTACAGTCTTTTATTTGTTTAATTTTCATAAAAGCTATATTTAGTCGGGAGACACTGCAACCTAAATTTACACTGCTGAAACTAATTGTGCAACGAGGCGCTACGCTAGCGTTTCTTTAAAAACTCCTGGCTCATATAATAGCAATGTCTATAATATAACTGGATGCACATCTGTGAATAAAATTTATTAGTTGTCGTCTGCATACCAATGTGTGAGAGAGTAAAAACTTTAGGGTATATCTGTCTCTCTAACACCCATACAAAACAATGAGCCATTTTCACATAGTTCATTAATTTGTTAAATGAAATAAATGGGTTATTGAAAGTTTTGAAGAGCATAACAAAGTTTGAAACTGGTGAGTTTTTTCTTTAAATAAGTTTATGTAGGCTAATATATACCATGATTTTTTAAGGAAGCTCGTTTGTAATGCTTTATCTCGTACCAGAATCCAACCCTATAGTATTGTTTAGGTAGGATAAAATACCTTCCATAAGAGAATTTCCACTTCTGTTCTAAATGGCCTTTTATCATAATAAATACTAATATATGATAGTAATCTGGTATGTAATAAAGCTTTCTAGATTGAGAGTCCTACTAAAATCTGGATTTATTAGATACCCTAATTCCTACCGGTGATCTCTATACCATACTGGATGGACATAAACACCCCCTTTGCAACGGGCCAAATCGTGACTAAAGTATGTCATCTGCTTGCTAGGGAGGGGAAAGATTTGTCGGTTTCTTTCAATTTTATTGTGTAAAAACGTGTGTCTGGTGAATATTTTTTTAAATTGTTAAGTATCATACACAACTTGACTGAAAATACATTTACATTAAAGGATATACAATTAAGTTTTAAAGGTGTAGCATGTCAATCAGGCAGATTGGACAGCTACAGTTGAATATTAATATTTTGATAATTTACGACAATAAAAATGAAAGAAAGAAGTAATATTAAAATATTTAAAAGTAATCTACCTCAAATTTTATTTTTCCTGACTAGGTGAAGTCAGATACAATCACGTGTCCCCCTAAATTGAAACAGGTGGTTGTTCGAAATATATTGTCTTGTGATAAATACTGTAGCGGATATAAAAGAAGAGGATTAACATTATCATATTTATGAATAAAATGCTTTAACGCATACCCTTTGTCATTGGATGATGTCAGATGGATTCACATAGATTTGCCATGTTGCCTACAATAAAATATTGTAAAGGACGTATATATCCCAAATTCTCATAAAAATAATAGCTGAGCCTACAGAATATAATTAAAACGGATATATGTAAATAGACGATGCTTCGGTATCTACTCACTATTTCAAGATGTTCTTGGATTTGTTCACCACGTGTTAGAAAAGAAAATTATTCAATGATGGCAGCCTGACTTCAGCCACACGTGCTTTCATTACAACACCTGATGAAGAAAGAAGTGTAAAATGAACTCGACCCAGTGACCCCCTTTGCCCTTCAGAGAAGACTAGCGGCAGTCCAAGGAACCATGTTTTCCCCCTTCCCCGCAAGCGGTTTTCACTGCTTCGTTTTCTTTTCTCCCCGCCTTCGTCCGACTCTCTCTTTTTCTATGTTTCTGAGTTTATCACCTATTTTGTTTTGGTCCGTTCAAGTTTGATTTGAGAGTATAAAAAGGCTGCTTCTCGGGTTAACATTATGGCAAACTACTACAACCCAGCGTCGAAGAAGGAACCTCTACAACTTTACTCAACAAATGAACCGGTGACCATAGAGTGCCGGCCGTCGGATCCACCACCGCGCCGGCCAGGAGGATATACTTCAAATACTTAAGTATCCTAGCAACATCTTTAAATCCGTCTGACTTAGAGTCTAAATATTGTAAAAAAACTAGACAATTTCTACCTAGACATGTTTAATATTCTTTATGTTCTGTTTCTATAATCGAAGGCAACTTTCATTTGTTGAATAGTTTTATATTATGTCGAATTGACAGTTAAAACCATTTCAAGTCTTGACTTCAAAATTAAAAGGTTTATTTAATTGGTTAAATATTGTGTCCTCCTGTCTGAAGAATAAGTGCCATTATGACTAGTATTTAGCATTTAATTTATGAGCCTATGGCTTCAAATGTAGTAAGGTCTTAGTTATAGACTTACTAACCTCCACAAGCTCCATTTATTTATTCTGAGTCAATGTTTCTCATGACGCCATGGACGTCATGTGCATTTGTTTAAAATTCATATGGCTACAACCAGGCTGTCTGTCTGTTTTCAAAATCCCAGTTGGGTTAATAAAGTTCTATGTTTTGGGTTGTTCGAGTAGTTACGCTTCACGTGCGGTATTAGCTTAGGTGATCAAACCGCAGAACTCCGCTTGTGTCATAATAAGTTCAGCGTAAATAATTCCCTTTTGGCTTTGCCTGTTTTTTGTCTCCTATTGTTTTGGTGTTGTTTTTTAGTATAGTTCCTATTAACATTGTTTGTACTATTGAATGCTCTGGCAGTA
Organism: Timema douglasi; assembly: GCA_901482245.1. Classification (NCBI taxonomy): domain Eukaryota; kingdom Metazoa; phylum Arthropoda; class Insecta; order Phasmatodea; family Timematidae; genus Timema; species Timema douglasi. Next base: position 6,251 of record CABEEJ010005411.1, on the reverse strand, counting down.
CCGATAGGGAAAGGGACCAGCCATAGTACCTGTTAATCGACACCTGTTTGCTGGCCATCAACCACTGTTATCTACAGATCCTTCTATTATTTTACATCAACCAAAAGTGTTTTAAGGATTTTGTCTTAAGACCCAGTCAAGCTAACTGATTAAAGCCTATATGTATATCTTGTCCAATACCTTTTGTTAATAACTACTTAATTTTTTTCTCCTTTAGAAAACATCTATCTGTAGCCTGGGTCCAGCTCAGCCCTTGTAACTACAGCAAGACAATCAAATTTCACAACGTCTTACTAATTGAAACAAGCTTCAAACTTGTAATCTTGTAACTTTATTGTAAACCTAATTCTAATTATTTCTGTTTTAATAAATTTATTCATTGTTTAACAAATTTATTTTTCCATTTAAATTTCACCTTGTTTGTCACGTTATCAAATTAGTCCAGTGAGGGATGGTTTGTAACAACGGTAATAAAGAACAAATAAGAATAAAATCTTTAAGGAGAGGGATCACTAAGAGAGTTGAGCGCGGCCGGTTTCTAAGGCAATTTATCTGTATCCGATTATTAATAAAACAATTATACATATTTGAATCAGACTTTTACTACTGTAAAGGTCAATTCACTTCATGGTTTATGTTTCATTCATATCCATCCAGCCAATCCAAATTTAAGTTTTAAAAAATAATTTAAAGAACACTGCATAAAACAAACTGGGTCTGTCATTGAAATGTGGGAAGACTTAGGCTAAAACTATTTTCATTATATTACAATAAACACGTTTCTCTAACATTTAGTATAATTTAACACCAATTAAAAGTTAAATATTTTTAGACAGCTTTGTTTAAATCATTTTTACATTATCGTACTTTCTTGGTTTAATGTTTTGTTTTTAAAATCTGCAGACAAAGCATAAGCCTAGTAAATATGATTGAGAATAATTATCCTTTCATTTTTCAACATACATAATATTGTTCTAAACTAAAATAAGGTGGTACAGTTTTATTTTAATTCAAAAAACTGTTATGGTGCTGTATGCTGTGACCTATCGGTGTTAGTTTGAACAAGATGAGTCTCTCGTGAAAACTAAAGGCAGTGATGGCAAGCGTTGCGCTGTGATTCACAGATGTTTGCAGGAAATATATCCACTCGACTACGTTCATTTATGAAATCAGTTGTGTGAATACGATGTGTTTTGCAATGGAAGACGTTTATGTAAAAATAGTTTGAAGAAAATACAATAAGAACCGACTTTATCTCTCGACCAAACAAAAGAAAAATATATGTTCTGCTTTTGTGAATTTGATAAAAAAAAAAAAGGTGTTATGAACTTACTATCGTTTCCGCATGGAAAATACAATTTTAATACTGTAATTTAGAATTCATCCGTCAATTTCAAATCATGTGCGTAGAATACTTAACTAATATAATTACGGAACCCGCTTTGGCTACCGCATGATCTAAGGCACGACTCTTGCAATAAACTGGACTGCCGAGGATGGGGATCGGGGTTCGATCACAGTTGGGTATTGTGAGGATATTATCCCTTAAATGTTGTCCACGAAAATTTGAGTGTATGTCATCTAAAAGTAACCATACTCTTTTCTAACACATTAGCTTGATTAGTACATAGGTGTAAACCCACACCGGTTCGGTTCACTTAGGTGTACCAATCAAACACTTTGGCCCTACCTTTGATAATCTGATCTGTAAACAGAGTCAATAATTTGGTATTGATAATACAGGACCATCTAAATAATTATGGACTATTGGCAATTTTAACAAGAAATACACTTGTCACACTAGATAAATGTACTGAAAATATTTTTCTATTAATTGTTAATGTGGATAGTAAAAGGGGAGTTGGGGTAGGGTCACTAGTGAACATGCCTTGACCACTTTTTTTTTTAATTAAAAAAGTTAACACAGGTCCATATTTGATTTTGACAATTATTATTTAACAAAATAAATTCATCACAAATATCAGTTTTACTTTCTCGCATCTCTTGGATACCATAACATAACAAGTCAGAGAGATGGAAATAACGTAAGCTTTAATGAGGAAGGAGGGGGGTCACAAATGCTAATATGAGGATGTTACTCAATACATATAAGAAAGAGCGTGCGTTGTAAGGATTATTTCCATGCAATTTTTTTTCTTGTTACATTAGAAATTCTTCACTTCTTATTAACTTGGATTTTATCCGTAAATTTACAATAATTAAGTAGGGTGGATAAGAAATACGGTAATTTGTATAAAGTGTTCCTACATTTTCATGGAGGTAATGAGCAATCATGAGGAAAAACACCTCAGTTATTATTATTATAATTATAATTAGCACCATGTCTTACTACCCGTTCGGTTTATACGCACTCACGCTAATGCGTAATGGTAGGGTGAATGTGAGATGAAATGGAGGACCTACAGTTTAGCGTGGAATCCAAACCATGGCGGTAGGCCTGGCATTCCATACATCACAAGTTGTGATTAATACACGTCTTGTCCGAGAGGAAGGAAGGGTTTGGCACTCAGATAAATCTGTGCTGGCACCAAGGAATGAACCCCGGACCCCCAGCACAGAAGTCCGACACCTTACCCCTAGACCGCCAGGTTAACAACACCTCAGTTCACGCACCCGGGATTAAACCGAAATTTGTAGCATAAGTCCCTAATAAAATAAACATTAAAAACATAATTTTAAGTGTGTTCATTGCAGAAGTTTTGATGAAGGACTTAGATTGTATAAAGTTATAGAATGGATATATTGTATATAGTGTGTAGCTAAAATCTTAAAATAGCTAGTGATGAACACCCCTGAGACAAAAGTTATTGATAAGGGAGATATAGATTATAAAATTGTCATGCTTCAATGTAAAACTTGTGTGTAAGCCTACAGAGTTTGGTCAATATATATATTCCATAAAATTTGGTGATAAACCATTTCTTGCAGTATATTTCTATATGTTTTATTGCAATTTTAAATACTTATTTATAGAGTGTTTATAATTTTTGTAGTAGAGGTAATAAAGGCCACTTACAAATTATCAATTTTTTAAAATAAAATTTTTCTTTTTGCAGAAAATTGTTTTATATGCCATTTTCAAATTTGAATATATATTTATAATGTATGTTTTAATATTATATTATATTTTATTTACATCATAATTATATATATAAATATATATAATATAACGTAGTCTGGTCAAACTATTTTCCTTCAGGGGAGTATAAAGTTTCTGAGGAAAATGGTCGGATTCACATTTTTGTTAAATAAACATAGAATTTTTGGATAGATTTTGTTTTTAAACAATTTTGCTAATGGTTATAGAGATCAGGAAGGTTATTTTCATATAAATTGTACCTGCATTCGCGGGTAGAGAACGTGGAAAACCAACCTCAATACACTCGACCGAGATTTTAACCTCGATCTCCTCATCATCGGCAGTCTAGTCCACTGCAAGAATAGAGCGTTAGACCACGAGGCCACCAAAGTGGGCGTAGGACATATTAAAATATGCTTAAACGTATAAAGTTATATTTTATCATCGAATATAATTAATAAAAAATAGGTTTATATAATTTGAAATTCTTGATAGTTACAAGTTCACTGGTGTAACTATAGGGTAGTGGAAAAATTCTGCAGACCTACGCCCAAAATAGGGCCCACCACACAGGTCAACCCGGCCAAAATTAATTTGGTAAGTGATGAAAGCGGTTTTTTTTAAAGTCTATTTTTGTTTCTTAATAATCTCACTATTCAATCAAAATACTCAATAGTCACTTTATTGCGCATAATTTATGCTGTACAAACAATGTATGTACATATTTTTCTGTAAAATCATAAGAAACAGCTGAAAAGTCATTTTCAATAATTTATTAAAAATTATTTAAGAAGCACATGAATCGAGAAAGGCTGCAGAGATTAGCTATATTGTCTGTTGAGCTAATGCCCGTAGCTTGTACTTGGAGGAAATTCTAGGAAATTTTACATATAAATGTTTGTTTAGCCTCTATCAGTGTTAATATTGATAATTAACCATAAATTTGTTTAGAATATTCTATTTAATTAGGATTAAGCATTTTTACATTGTATTGAAATTTTTCAGCAACAATTTTATCAAATTTTATTGCTGTATAGTAATGTACTTAGGGTGGTTTTCCCTCAATGGATTTACACTCTTATCTCCATGCAAATGTGGGTGCATTTCCTCTAAATTCAACCTACCTACTCTATATTATTACATAATTATAAAAGAATTCCAATAATAAATGTCAAAATATTTTTTTTATAATCTACAATTATACATAAGATTTAGGGAGAGTGGGGTCCTTTTTTTCTCGGAGGGACCCACCATGGGTCAATTACTGTGTAGCCTCTATACATGTTACAAGCTAATGTTGATCGAGCTAGTTTTACAAAGGAATTTTTAGTGCATTTCTAAGATTATATTAAAATAATAATAATAATTAGTATCTAGTTAATGTAATATAAGAATGAAAAGTAAAAAACACAATCTCTTATTTATGTTTTATACGTATATGTGTACCCCGCCCCCCCTTTCCGTTTAAGGGCTCTAACAATTTTCAAGGAGGTTCCAAACTTCTGACCCTCAATGTTCATTGTCCATGTCCAGATTTAAAAAATAAAAAACTTGCTATCTTAATTGATAAGATATTTATATTATTATTATCATTATTATTATTTGTATTTTTATATTTTCAATCTAAAGTGATTACATGACTGACGTATTACTCTTTTAAAGAAAATTTCGCCGACACTCTTGATAGTCATCACAATAGTTTGTTTTCATTGCGACAGACTACCAGTTTGAGTTACACACATGCATTAATTACCCTAATGAACTAGGAGTAAGATGACACTTTAGATTGAATGTACACACATTTGCGTAGATTGAAAATGGGTATCATTTTGGGGGAAGTACCCTTATTACACCCAACTGGGATTTGAACTTCAATCCTCCCACTACCAGCAATCCTGTCTAAAAGTGTGTGTTACCCCTCGTACTCAAATGACATGTTGAATATGGGGAGATCATGGTTCAATTCCGGTAAGGTGCATTCAGGTGGTTTTCCCTAAGTATTTTTCCACTCTCACTCCACGAAAATACGGATACATCTCCTCTTAATTTAACCTTCCTGATGCCCAACACATTAGAGTAATTAGTTCATAAGAGTATAGCCCGACAGGTAGTAAGACGCAGTGCTAAATATAAATAAATAAAAACTGCTTATTTGGAACCGTTTTAAGAAAAAAACACCCTCAATACACTCTACTGGGATTTGAACCCCAATTAATAGTACAGATCATATATGTATAATTTGTTATAAAGAAAATCAACAAAGTAAAACAAAACATTAAAGAACATTTAGAAGGCATTGTCCGTCTTCTTGCTGGTCAAGGCTCAGCCACTAAATGCTCTATTGAATGGACGGAACTACTCAAGTCCCAACAAGTAATATAGTAGCGCTATTATCAGTAGGCAGAGACAACGGCCAATGAGTATGTCAAATGCGGTATGGAAACCAATCATAAGAGAACATGAGCTGCCCAGTAGTAAAATTACACTCAGCCAGCAATGCTTGAAGTGTCAGAATTGTCAGCTAGTGTTTTGTTTATGCTTTAGTGTTTTTAGTTGTGACTTTCGTGGCTGCTAGACTGTCAAAGTTTTATTATTCAAATTATTATATGTTATACAACTAATGCCTTAATTAGGGCTTTATTAAATTTTGATGGGATAAATACAGCGAATGTTACGCAACATTTTATTGTTTTCTTATATAAAGCTCTTACTGAAGAAATGAGGACATTGAGGATAGCGTTAATGTTTGACTTTTGAAATACACACTAATTTTTCTAGTATGTATCCATACAAGTTTGAATTGAATTGATGTGTCTTATTTCAATGTTTGTTAAAATAGGCTTTCATGAAAGCCGTTTAAATCGGCTCAAAACAACTTTGAAGGAAGAGGAGTAATATGGCTGTGTTGCATTATTAAAAGTCTTATAATTTTTCATTTAATTAAGTAGACTACATTAAATAAAATATTTGTTGTTTTTTTCACCCTTTAACATTTTTAAAATTAGGATACATTTTTAAATTTGTTATTAGAGTGATCGATTTGCATGAAATTTCGTATACCCTGGTGGAAAAGCACAGGAGTAAACCATAGCAAACCAAGGAAAACCGTAGTTGGTTTCGTATGGTTCTTTAAGGTCCAAGGAAAACCAAG
>CABEEJ010005410.1:0-50483 GCA_901482245.1 Timema douglasi | reverse complement strand
GGTGGTAGGCTGTCTGATGTATGTAGCCGGTGCTACACGACCAGATATTGCTCTCGCAGTGAGTTGTGTGTCACAGTTCCTTGAGAGGCTGGAATAAACTCACTGGACAAGAGGTACAACCACGGTGGGCATCCAGTACAAATTTCTAAGAAAGTCAGTAGAGGCAAAGCTTACAGCAAGGCTGACTATGCCAGTGATTCCACTCAGTGGTGAAATGTGGGTTTACCCTCTCCCATGATACATTGAAGGCCGTGAACCGGTTGGTGGGGTCCTAGTCTCAAGGCTGGATGAAGGTGGGGCTGTTGGGCTGAGAAAACAGCAACGATAACACCCACTTTGGTACATTTTTCCGGGATTATGAAATATCACAGGAGTACGTGGTATTTTTTGTTGTGTGGTTCAAATATGAATTGTTGTTTGGTATGAGCTGACAGTTTAGAAGTTTGTAACTGTTGAGATCGTAGAGTTCAACATCACTGGTCCATTTATTGATGAGAACCTAGCATAGTTTCCTATGATAGAGGAAAAACTAAAAACTTGTGTTAGAAAAAAATATAATTAGCCTAAAATTAATTATCTTGTTTTCTCAACAATGTTGTAGGATTAACACAAATATAATAATTATGATCTTGTTATAAAGGTCTGTCTGTAGCATCTTTTATCTTAACATTTCTTTATTTAAACTCACCATAAAGTTTCCGTTTGGATGTACCATAATACACCTACCTCTTGGCACTAGAGTTTTGGTGTTTTCTTTTGCAAAATGTTAAACTTTAACCCTTATTTTCTCCAAACACGTTTTTAAACTTTTGTTTTCAAATGGCAATAACCTTTACACCAATTTTGGAGTATTTTAACATTCTTTTTAATAGTTTATTCAGTTCTTGTGGTTTCCAGAGATACCTATAACTCAATAATGACAGAGATGTATGATAAGATCTCTTTTCCTGTGACAACTCATATTTGGGGGTTATATAACTCACAAAATTACAAAAACAAACATCTGTTTGGTACCCGAATAAAAGTTCAACACTCACAAATTATCTCATACCAAAACCACATCAGTTTAATTTCCCCGCACAACAATGGCGGACTGTGTTTATTGTTACAGTGTAGGTATACAACAGAGCAGTGCCAAGCTGGCGAGTCATCGGGTCAGATGTCTGGGGGCAGGGGAAGGGAGGAGGGGACGACGACCCATCTCGAAAGCCACGGTGACCCATAGATTAAGAGCCCCAGATTTATAATGAATAGCTTAGCCAGAGAAACACACATAGGACCAAATCAGGGGTTCTCAATGGCCTCAGTAGACAAAACTATGGGACATATTTGAAAGATTTACAGGACACTTTCAACAGCCCTCGACACCTTGAGCAGCTCTGTCTACTACGTTAACACCACGCAACATGAAGCACAGCTTTTCCACGGAGAGTTTTAGCTCACATGCTTTCGTGTGAACGTGCACGTATGACTCAATCTCCTGTTGGTGAGAGGGAAATCCAGCAAATGGCTACGTTAGACACAGTGAACCAGCTCACGCAACTTGTCTTGGGGTGCCTCTCACTACACTATTATGTACGGAAAATTACCAAACTAAAGTACCTTGGCCTTGGCCAGCCCACTTGCCATGTAGCACTGACACCCTCTCTACTGAGCGAGGAAAGTATAGCAACAGAGAATCTATGTAAATATTGTGATAAGTCAGTCCAACACACCCATAACACCTGCCCAAATATCCATGTTTTACTTGGTTTAGTCCACCCCAGTGGTCTCGGGGTACCTAGTGCTTGCCTCAGTACCCAGTGTTTGTGGGTTCAAACCCGGCTGAAGTTGATCCTTCAGAGGGGTAGTAAAGCTGGGGTGTAAAGGAACCCTGAAAGGTAGGCCTGTGTGAAAATTGGTAGGCCCTTTCGCTCTCGCTCAAAGAAATGTCTGTGTTGATATAATCAGTAGTTTCAGAAAGTGCAAGTTTAACACCTTGAATTAAAAAAACTTGCTCTAGCTGTATATTTTTTTGTTTAATCTGCTCCAAAAATATTTTCTTTGTTAACTAAGCAACAATGCAAAGAAATAGTTACAAGAAACCAACATGAGCTTAAAATCATAAAATGGGTTGTTCACAAAAGATGTCAGTATCCCATAGAAAATAGGTTAAACAAGAAATCTATTTTTTAAAAGCAATGAACTAAATATTTAGCTAAAAAGTAGAACATACTTCAAAAATATATGAAATAGAGGACAAAACAGTACAAATAATGAAAATGTAGGACAATTGGGAAACCTGGCGATTGCATTATTGTGTTTTATAAGATATATTATGATCAATGAAAATTATATCTGTGAACACTTATTTACCTTTGTTCCAGCATTGTAACGATGTGACTTTGCCGGACTAGGATTAAATTTATACGAATTAAAATGATCAATCTCGCCAGCCATTGATGGGTATTGTGAACATAACAAATGTCGATAGTTATATGGATTAAGTTAGACACATTGACAACTAACTAAAATTAAGCTGAAAACTGTCCACAATATCAGGCCAACATTGAAAAACTAAATATAACTAACCAATAGTATGAATCTTAGTATGATTATGTAATATTATAAAGCATGGACAACAATAAATGTGTATACAGTCCAAAAAATAAAGCTTGGCTAAGATTCATAAAGAGCGGGAGTAATATTGAATGGCATGATGTAAGTGAAGATGAAGGAAATCCATTGAAATAGGTGAGAACGGTGTTCCTAAAATGTGTAATATAAACGAATACTTGCTCGGGCTTACTGTGGTAAGTGAGCATTCGATCGGGAGAAAGATTTATAAAACCTATAGAAGCTAATTTAAAACACTGTGTCTTGGATCTAAATAAAATGCGTGGTCAACGTTATTATGGAGCAGCTGTTATGTTATTGTGGGGTGTAAGTCAAATTTAAACCAAATATTAAAATTACTACATATGTATGGTGCCTAGGTAATGTACCGTGTTCCACACAATTTAGTATGTACGGTACATGGTGACGTCGTCAGAATCATTTGAAGTCAAAAAATGATTTTATTTAGATTAAGGTCTTGTATTTTTTCAAATAGTAGTAAAAGCTGGGAGTCTCTGTACTCTTTATCCTAGTATGCTAAAATAATTTATTTTTAATTATCAACAACTTGTTGAGGTACTCATCAGTGCATATCATAATTTACAAATTAATGAAAACATTAACTCTATTTTTAATTATACTATAAAGAGGACATTTTAAGTCCAAAAACATTTAAACAAATACGTTAAAGGTTTGAAAATTTATTACGTCTCATAGCTCTCTCAAAAATTTTCAAACTTAGAAAAATCACAAAATGTGGATTTGTCGAAAGCGGCTCAGTTTCCAAATAATGATTTGGAGAGTTTGCATTTAATAAGAAACAATTTAGTTTCTTTAAACGGAAGTACAAAAAAAAAAGGTATTTATATGGAAAATAGAACAAATACTTCAAGATATACATGTATATTAGGCGGGATGCACACCAAACGATATGATACATATCGTAAGGTCGTAAAGGTGGCCATTCATAATCGTTCCAAATGGAGTGGAGTGGTGACAGAGTGGTGTGACAGGAGCGATTGGAGTGATTAAAAATTTAAGGGGGCCATTCAAAATCACTTCACTCCACGTTCCTCGCGCAAGTGGAAAGTGTCCTGCACTTTGTCTGTTGTTTCGAGTGCTTATTCCTTACAAGTTTATACATAGATGACGAATTCCTACTAATGTCTGAAGCTGTTTGCCTACATGTGAAGAGCTGGAAGCCCTAAAAACTATGGGTAAAAAAAAATTGCTACGGAAACGGGCGAATCCCTCGCACGTTACGTTGATGAATGAGTTAACCCTCTAACCATCCAATTGGACGAACAATATAAGGATGGATAAAGAGATCTATTTCAAACAACTGCAAATGATAAAACAACTGGAAAAAATATATTAAACAGAGCACCAGTTTCCATGAAAGGCTAGCTGTAGTCCTTCGTTTATTGACGTCATGGATGAGCTATTAAAAACTAAAATGAGTAACTGCAATATCTATCCAATGTTTGGGGGTAATAATTCCTGACAGGTCCACCTCATCTCTCGGCTGAAGTTCAGAACACACTGGTTAAAAGGTCAAGCTAGTTTCTGCGTTCACGAGCGCTCCATTGCACCACGTCTTCATTTCATTACGTCTGGTTTTCACAATCACGGTAAGTTGTAGTGATTGAGTGTTGGGGTGGTGTGATGGATTTTAGGAAGGACGGAAATTCGTCAAGATCACCAATCCAGCAAAATCCACTTGAGATTTTACATTCACACATTCATGGTTAGTTTTTGGAGTGACGCGTTCAATTTGACGTGGAGTAACTGAAGTGGAACGATCATGAATGACCACCCTAAGCGATACGTGATAGTTTTCTTATATAATAGGTGCACGTTCAAACTGTATGGAAATGACAAAACAGGTACACATCAACCAGTATGATAGCGACATTCATCGTAAGCTATGTGTATTAAAGCGACACGCTCTGCTTGGCTCTTCACTCAGCGTCATAGGATATTTCATATGTCGATATGTCTAGGTCAAGCCAGGTTGAAATAACATTCTTAATTACTTTATTAAAGGAAGGAGTCACGTATTGCAATAAGAATGGTAGCTCCCAAGACTCGTTCTATAAAATTATCTACATTTTTCTTCATGTTGAGATAGTTCTCTTGAAACTACTGCAGAACTGTGTTGCACATTAATTAAATTATGTGGGTGCACCCAATAGTCTCTTCTCTCCTTTTTCTTCTTCTTCGAACTCCAATACATCACGGGAACGCTATCTTCACTCGAAGAGCTCATGTTTATAGCTGATTAACTTACTCTAAAATATGTCTCCTGCCTAAAGATTGTCTCGTTCTGGAGTGCAGCAAAATTATCTTAAAACAAAATTGGTGTCTGCTAACGACCGCACGATATAAATCGTATCGCAAGGTCGTAAGCAATACGTGATAATTTCCTTATAAGGCAGGTATCGCTTGTGCGCGTTCAAACTGCATGTTAGTGACAAAACCGTTATACACCATTACGATGGCGACATCTACCGTAAGATGTGTACTAAACCGACACGCTCTACTAGTCTCTTCGCTCAATATCGTACGATATCTCAAGGTGATAGCATGTCTATGTCAAGCCAAGATAAATAAAGATTATTAACTTTTTTAAAAATTCAAATGGTGGAAAAACACTCCTGTTAGTGAGACTTTACACTTAAAGAATATATTAAAACTGACGTGACAGGTTTGGTCTTGAAGACAATTGCAACCGAATTAAAATTTGTGCTGGACTAATTGAATTAGCCCACACTGTTAATTGTTTCAACCTCACACAGAGTAAATACTGACTCTGCAAGAAGAGCGGATGTGATTGGACTTACCATGGCCTAGCCAATGCAGTGGTTGCGTTGTGTGATCCTCACTGATGGGCAACATTTAACTATACTGGAGTGGTAACTCACGGGAAAGTATTGAAATAAATTATGTCTTGTTTTGATTCTCTAATCAACTGCTCTTCACGCATGCAGCGATACCTGCTGCAGGTATCCACCCCTCCAAGCGCTAGTGCTCCAAAGTATGATTGGTCGACCCCCATTTTTCTCCTATCCTAGTCTGGTGTCAATTGGAGAGCCTATTCAACTTCATGTATCGTCTAAAATAGACACAGAACTATATCCCTTCTCTGCTGAACATACTAATAACTTTCTCTTTCTTCGTGTAAGCTACTAGCAGAAAGAAGTAACAGCTCAGGACGCTATGGCGTCGAACTCAGCCATGGCTAGAACCAGCGCCAGCTAGCATCCCGCCACTTCAAGGAAATTTATCCTGTGTAACTACGTGGTCTGTCTACTCTTCTTGAGGAGATGGTCCGTTTATTAGCACTTTAGAATTACAATCCCTCTCGGGATTATAGGATTATTTATACTAGTCACATTAGTGACTATGATTTATTTAACCTAGTCAAGAAGTTTACTTTATTTTGTTATGTGGTGATCCGTCGCTTTACGACTCTTTGCATACATATAAATATTTATTTTATATGCTGAAAAAAAATTAGGGACCTTCGATGAGTGAGGAATTCTTAAAACAGTTTTTTATTAGTCCCCAAAAGTTAATAAAAGTGGAGTTACACCCTTCAAGCAGCAATTTCAAATATAGAAACTGTGGCACCTTAAACTAGGCGATTCTAGAGTACTAGTTGCATGTCTGATATAAGTTCAAAGTAATAAATCTCAAAATTCCCAGAGGATCCAGGTTACACGATTATGTAGGGTTGTTGTAGGTACATAATACTACCTACAACACCAAGTGTGCTCGTGTTGCAATTTCAAATATAGAAACTGTGGCACCTTAAACATGGCAATTTTAGAGGACTAGTTGCATGTATGATATAAGCTCAAAGTCAAATATCTCCAAAATTTCCAGAGGATTCAGGTTCCACGACTATGTAGGGCTGTTGTTGGTACCTAGTACTACTTACATCACCAAGTGTGGTCGTGTCACAATTTCAAATATAGAAACCATGACACCTTAAACTTGGTGATTTTAGAGGAATATTTGCATGTCTGATGTACGTTCAAAGCCAATGTTGGATAAAAAACGGTTAGTTTATTGTGTCAATTTCCAATATAGAAAATGTGGCACCTTAAACTTGGCGATTTTAGATACATATTTGCATGTATTTTGTGATTTTAAAAATTGTATTTTCTTAAATTGACCGAAAGAACCACATTTTCGTACCGCAGATAAAAAAAATTGGTTCAATTATGAACGTTTACATTAATTATGCTTATTAAAGATATTAATCAATCATTTACTTTTTTAATACACTAACATCTAGTTATAATTTCTTTGTTTGAATTATTATTTTTTATGTGGCGGTGTCTATGATGTATTTTATAACCAATTCTGCTCTCTTGCGCTATCTATGATTCTTTTTGCAACTATATTATAGTGTTAGTTTTTAATTTTTCCAATGTTGGATAAAAACGGTTAGCTTATTGTAGATGTGAAGCTTTTCACCCGATAAAATAAACAATCCACATAACTATACAATATACCTATTATTTTTTCCTTCGTTATAGTATGTAAGCTCATCATATTTTATATGAGTCTTTGAATATTAATAAAATAATTTCAAGTACATACGTAAGAGAAATGAAAGTTACTTAACCTAAAATAAATACATTACGCATACTCTTCTGAATACACGGTAAGAAAGAATGAAGAATTCAATTTTTTAATTATATTGATTATTAATACCAATAATTCAAATATAAGAAGTCCTACAAAAATATCACATCGATCATATCTTTTAATTATTTTGCATTCTAGAATTGTTAATCTGATTATTTATAAATTCAATGTGTTTTATTTGCAAATGTTTGAGAGTACAAACTAGTGTGCATTTGCATAATTTTCCCACATTCTTTTTTAATGTTTTGCAAAAGGCCTTTTAAACAGATAATCATGCCTAGTTTTCAGTAGGCCTACTATAACACAAACACAAGCTATTAGAAAACCATGCTTTTACAACAAAAAAAGTGTACTAAACTGTATTATTAAGATAAATAAACACAGTTTGGTACCCCACAGATCAATATTGAATATTATGTTTTCCTGGAATGTTCAGCTGCACGCCGTGTTGGTTTTACACATGATCCCTGCATAGTCCCCCTGAAAGAACAATTCTATGACTAGTTTTAAATGTTGATTATTGCATTATAACAAATAACCAAACCTTCAACGGGCGGGGGCGGGTGTAGATGAAAGGTTTGTTTTTTGGCTAGTTTATATTCATTAACAACAAGTGTTTAACCGGAATGGGAAGTAGGCCTAAAACATGATGATAAAAACAGCTAAAATAATCAGATATTATCAAAATAAAGTGTTTGTATGCCCAAGGTAACCACACAATGCATTGCATGGCTACCCTGGGTAAAGCCTGGTACGTCTGCAAGTTATAAATAAAACAGATGACTGAATGTACCTATAGTTTATGGTAAACTTGTATGATGGCCGTATTGTATCGCAGTTGACTAGTTTTATTACTCACCAGCTTCAGGGAGTGCACATTCCAACACGTGTTACTGTCGTGGTAGACTAGACTTCTGTTGACAAACAGATCGAGGCTGTGATGTTATTTGCCACCCTACCTTGTATTTCACTATGTTTCCTACTTTTGTGAACAATTTCCAATTTAATTTCGCGTGAAATCTTCGAAGTTCGCCAGCTGGTCACCGGCCTGACTAATGATACCTTTTACATATATTAAATTAAATAAAAGGACGGAAGGAACAACGTAAAGCATTGTTCTAAATAATTTAAATAAGGAATTTTGATTTAAGGAAGAACACTTACCTTTTATTAAACATATTAATTATCCATTTAAGAAGTGTGTTNACCTTTTATTAAACATATTAATTATCCATTTAAGAAGTGTGTTTGACTCCGGTATTAATGTTCACTGTCGGCCATGTTTGTTTTAACGCATGCGCAGTGCTATCAAACAAGTGAGTAGCGAGTTTCGTGGTTGTAGAAGAAGAAAGGAAGAAAAAACTAGGCGATTATTAATTTTGACAGAAGGAAATAGACATTTAATTCTTTATAAAACATTATTCACATTCAATTGGCTATATTTCAATATTTATATTGAACCTACATTTCATTTTTATTTTCTCCCTAGTCTATAGCCAACAATGTATTTTCGTTATATATTAGCTTTCTCTTTGGACTTGTAAGTAAGAATAGAACATTTTTTTAAAATTTGAAATATTGGAAGGTTTTAGAGAGTAGTGGGGGGTCTTTTTCCTGGTTGTGGTCCAACATGGAGCCAAATCTGTGGAGCTCCCAATTCAAATTATTTTATAGTGAATGTAAGGTTGTGGATTAAGGTGAAAGTAGCAAAAAAGGGAATCTAAGTGTGTGTGCAAGAACTATACTATTTATGCTCATTTAAACTCTGGAAGAATAACAAGTGGAACAAATTTATGAAGATGGTGTTTCAATATGGACTAATTATTCATGGGTGAGGTCAAACCAACTCTTCAACTTTCAATTATTGTAATCATTTCTTTTCTCTCTCCTAAATAAATCAGAACTTATTTACTTCCAGAAAGACAAACTAATACAGAGAATCAATTAACATTATATTTTATATCTAATTATTAATTTTATTGATTGTATATATATATATTTTTTCTCTTCTTTTGGTTTCAACAATACTGTGCTATATTTTATTAAATTATAATTAACCGGAATTCCATAGGTAGGATTTGGATATGGACAAAAGGGAAACCACAATAAATCCACAAAAGTGCCAACAATGGTTATTTTATACATTTATTTTTGTTTGTAGCCTAAATTACATTTTTCTTCAACAATCCATTTTTTTAATCTATATTGGTCATGGTTTTTAGCTTTAAGTTTACCCAGTGGTCTCGAGTATTGAGAGTCGTTGTGCCACTGAGTTGATAGCCGAGGTAAATGTATTTTTATTCTTTTGATTATTATTTTCCCCCTAGATATGAGGGGTGGCGCCCAACATAGGCTCTGTGGTAGTTTGTTTAATGTTAATGTTCTAGCTGAGGTTCAAGTTGTTTTTAGACCAGGTGATGGTAAATATTTAACGTGTGTGATGATTGGGTTCTAAATACACACGCAACTTTCCTTGCTACGGTTGGATCTTGTCTCTTTATAAATGGAATACACAAAATAACCTTTCTTCCCCGCGTCTTACTACCTGATAGGTTTATAGGCACTGTGTGTTGATGTATGTGCTGCTGATGGTGGCAGAGTCTTGAAACACTTTATTTCATCCTCATTCTTTCTCGAATATGAGTAGAGCCAAGAACTATTTCATTAAACCAATCTGTTTGTATAGCTATAGGTTATAATTGTAAACTAAACTCAACTCAGCGTAGACCTACGTTAGTTAACCTTTCTAGTTCCTGAAGGACAAGTCCTTGTCACTTTGAAACTTCATCTTGGTAAGTTACCTTGTATTTTGTACACAATTTAGTACTAACTTACTATACACGCTAACAGATTTGTTAAAGTTTATTCTGTGTTTGGCAGAGATTGTACACTTTTAACATTATTAGGTGTTAAACTAACACACATCTGACTTACAACTTTCAATTTTACATAAGTCCTAAGTTGAATTTCCATCTTAAATTTCAGTTAATTCGATTACATGCCTTATTTTAAATAATCCTAATCCCTTATTAAAGGATAGATGTGAATAATAGCCAGTACTAGCCTTTTGAAAACCATATTTGACCATTATTTTGTCCATGTATGTTGTGAGACTGCACATTTAATATCACCTTTATCATCTAACAGGTCAGGGAGTATACCAGTTCTGGAAATATACTTGAATTTTGAATCAGAAATTGAAAATATGTAGGCTACGAACCCCTATTACTGACAGTTCTAATTTTACCACCCCTTGAATACTCCTCCTCTGGTCTGTCTTGTTTGATACAAGGGTAGATAATCTTGCTGGAGGATGTCAAAGATGAAATATTGCGGGCTATTAATCAAATAACAACACATTCTTTGGCTAGAAGTTTCCTGCTTGTAGTGATCTTCTCAAAGTGATGTTTTCTGCTTGTACTGATCTTCTCAAAGTGATGTTTTCCTGCTTGTAGTGATCTTCTCAAAGTGATGTTTTCTGCTTGTAGTGTATCTTCTCAAAGTGATGTTTTCCTGCTTGTAGTGATCTTCTCAAAGTGATGTGTTCCTGCTTGTAGTGATCTTCTCAAAGTGATGTGTTCCTATTGTGATATTGGCCACAAATTCCAAATGTGTAAAGATACACCAGGATATGTCATTGTGTCATTTTTCAAAATTGAGCTCAAAGATATGGCTAAGAAATGCTCATTTTACTGCATTTCAAATGATGAAAGCATAACTTAAATTCTGTGACTCAGAAAACCAAAATGGATATTGTTGTTTGCTTCTGGAATGAAAATTAAATTCACTCAAGATATTTAACATCTCACTTTTTAGGAAGCTCAAGATATATTGGTTAATTTTTTTATCTGCAATAAAAAATAGGGTTTGGATCTTAAAAAATGTTTACATTAAGTAACTTTGTGAAGGATGAACTTTTGACAGCAAAGTCTATGCTGTCAGTTTCACACACACTTTATTTTGATGTTTCTACATAAACTCTATATACAATAAAGCATGAAACTTATTTCTGAGATAGAGAATCTTTGTTGTGAACAACCATAGACTTTGATTGCAAGGCAGTTGAATAGTCTTTGTTTGACTATGACAGACATAACCACAACTTTCTATCATTTAATACTATTGAAATAAGGACTGTTTGGTCCTGAGAGCCTTTTATAAATACTGGAATTTCAAAACTGTAGTCCAGTAGACACCCTGGAATTTCGCTAAAACCATCAACGTATAGACATGGTTTCTGTATGTATAATATGAGGAATTTACAATAGGCCACCACTTAACAGTGCTATGCTAATATAGCAACTTTAAATTCTATACATGTTCACTGTGTTCGGCACTGGTCTCACTCGTCAAGCGTTTTGTGGCGTGACGCTCGCATGAATGGCATGAATTCACTCTCCTTACAGCCATGACGCTCGCATGAATGGCATGAATTCACTCTCCTTACAGCCATGATGCTCGCATGAATGGCATGAATTCACTCTCCTTACAGCCATGACGGTTACTATCGAATGGTTTCTGGAACCTAACCCACCAAATGAGCGGTGTAGAAGAAATGTAACCTAATCTGCGCGAGGGAAGAGTGAACATCTATTTAGGAGAAACCACTCCCAGCAGATACAGCTGGCTGGGGCTCAAAAGGGCCTCTGAGTCGGAAGCAATTTTGGGTTGAATTGAAGTTAATAAAAATATACCAACCCCAGCTTCGAAATAAAAACTTATAATATAATAAATGACATGGTAAATATAGCTTTTTAATTGTACATATATATTTTACTAATTAGGACCATATTTGTAATTTGGATTGCCACATGTATTCAAATATAAACTCACAGCGCCAATGAAGCTTCCCAAGAAGTAATCTCTACTGCAGTACATTTTCTATTCTTTGAAGGAATTCGACATTAGAAAACTAGAGGAGTTGGTGTCAAGGGCTTGGGGTACCAACTCCCCAGATCTGGATTTAAACACCCATCTTGTTCTTTTAATAGGTTCTCAGACAAATCAAGATGGCGTCTGTTTATGTATACAAAATCACCTGTTCAGTACATCTAGTAGAGGATGTCTGATAATATTAATAAAGCTAAAGAAGATCCTTCAGAACCATTGATTCTTCATCTCTTGCAATCATTTGCACTTGGATTATCTTCATTGAGAAATAAATTTGAAAATTCAATTATGGAATTAGATACATTTCTCACCAAAGGGAAACCTCCACCTTTGAGGGACAAAGCTATAGAACAAGAGGAATTCACGCTGTTGCATTTCTTCTTATAATCAACTGTTTCCTGACTCAACATGGTTTAAGACTAAACAAGCCAAGCTATGACATCGTGACCCTTTTCCTTTATCGGGTAGTCCTACATAGTCAGGCAAAATTATTTCACCATTTAGTAGAACTTTATAATGAACTAGACNCCCCCCCCCCCCACTGCATTATTTTCAACACATATTGAAGAATCATCATAGAGATTACCATACAATATGAGTGACTATCGACATTTTTATGAGGAATAAATTAAATTTTCAAAATAAAATAGGGCCTATGTTACTTGCTGATAATGTAGCTTTATATTGGTGAAAGAATTTTTAAAATCGGTCCAGTAGTTTTTGAGTTTAGCCATTACAAACAAAAAAATCAAATCTTTCCTCTTTATAATATTAGTGTAGATATTCAGATGTTGTCAAATTTACTATTTTAAGGTCACATCTGCGTGACGAAGCAATTTCTTTGGGGAACGCTGATTTTCATGCTGCCTTAGATGCACTTTAGGCTAGATATGATAACCCAAAGGTAATCTGTAATTCCCATCGAGATAAACTTGTTAACTACCCAGCCATCTTGAAACATTCTCCAAATCAACTTAGAAGATCATCACTGAACAATTTGAATGAAAAAGTAGGCGCTTGGCCTCCAGAATTTGCCTATAGCTAAATGGGACATATCGTTACTATTTATCGTGACCAATAAACTGGGTCCTTCCACTAGAAGACAATAGACAAGACACATCCTTTCCTAAAATAAGGAATTTATTCAATTTCTAGAAAGAATATGTCAAATTGAAGATACCTTGTCATCTACCTCTACTTGTAAATCATACAATATTTCAAGGTCATGACAAGCCTAGACTAAAGGGGTTCCATTCCTCGTTAGGTGGCGGGAAAAGCTCCCACATAATAAAGTAATGTCACAGAATGCTCTTGTTGATCACCTGAGATGAAGGGGACGCCCAAAGTATCCCTGACTTATTTAAATAAGTGTTTTATGAGTGAGCAACATCATCCCCTCCATCTTTGTCAAGGGATCACTAGACTCTCACTCCTACGGAGGTGTTTCAATTAGACTTTGTATTAACGGTCTTGGTAGTTCATTGATAGTTTGTACTAGCCGCTAGTCAGAACATCATTCACTCAGGGGAACGAAACAACTGAAGCTTCCTTGATTCCTTCCGTTACACAAGTATTTGTGGCTTCTACGTCAATAGTCTGCTCCTCCACTGAAGACAACCGTAACTTTGCACATCCCTGACATTGATGGGAAGTTGCACGAAGTAAAATGAAAATGTCTCACGGACTCTGCCAGTCAAGCTAATTTTGTCACCGAGTCTTGTCTCAGGAGACCAGGTCTTCCAAGACATAAGTTCAAGGGTTCCGTTAATGAGATTGGTAAAACCTCGCTCCCTAGAAGAGCAACTACTTCATTTACAATTCAATCTCGATTCTCATCCAATCCTATTTTTTGAAATGATGCAATGATTAGTGGTAAGAAAGATAGCGACCAACTACCATCCGTTACTTCATGTTGAGAACATTTGTCACAGCAGATAGTCAGTTGAGTTCATCTCCCAGGGGAAAACGAGGGACTGTCCCTACATTGTTGATCATTCTGACACACCTGTAGCTTTGTGGTCGCTTCTGGATCGGACAACCATCACAGGTAACTTGCAGCCTCACACCTTTTGGTTATCCTTGGATTCTTGGTTCTAAGAGTAAATAGCTAAGAAATCAGTTTTGAGTCAAGAAATAATTTGGAAAGATGATTTTGTCAAACCTCATTCTTGAGATATTACTGGACTCTATTCATTGGCTCTGCCTTTTCAAAAAGATCCTCTTTCTTTAGGAGATAATTGTTCTGGCCAATAAGGGGACAGAAAGTTTTTGAAAAAGACTACATTCAAGACCTGATATTAACAAATAATATTTTGCTTCTATGCAAGAGTACTTGGACCAAGATCGCATGTCATTGTTTTTTAAGCCTTATAGCAATAGTCCTACTACTAGGTTAAGAGAAGTATTTGACGCCAGCTTTATATCAACATATGGACTCTCACTTAATGATGCCCTAATGACCGGGCCAGCTTTATATCAACATATGGACTCTCACTTAATGATGCCCCAATGACTGGGCCAAAGCCACAGTTTGGCATTGTTGAAATTCTCCCCGACTTGCGAGTGCCTGTAGCACTTGTGCCACAATCAACCAACTGTGCCGACCCTGAACATTGTGTGGCGTTTCTCTCTTCACTATGAATTACAGACATTCCAATTGAACAGGGCATCCTTCTGTGTGAAGCCATCGCCATTCCTTGAGCTTTGTGTTGTGAAACAGCTGCCGTCTGATGAGCAAGAGAATGTTCCTCTTGCCTCTTGACCGTTTGAACAAGTCAAGGTGACCTGGCGGTCTAGGGGTGAGGTGTCAGACTTCTGTGATGGCGGCCGGGGTTCAATCCTCGGTCCCGGCACAGATTTATCTGATTACCAAACCCTTCCTTCACCTCTGACAAGACATCTTGTGAATGTGGGGAATGCCAGGCCTCCACCGTGGTTCGGATTCCACGTTAAATTGTAGGTCCTCCATTTCATTTCACAATCACCCTACCATTAAACATTAGCGTAAGTGCGTATAACCCGAACGGGTAGTAAGACGCGGTGCTAATAATAATAATAATAATAATAATAATAATAATAACAAGACATCTAGATTACATACTCACTGGATCTTGTACATCTGAGGAAAATATTCTTTCATTTCGGCAATGGGTTGATTTATTCAGGGCTGGCGGCTTTGACTCGAAGTGGGTCAGTAACAGTTTGGAAATACTGGGGTCTGTTCCAGTTGAGCACCTTGATCGTACTTCAGATTCCACCATCACTAATACTGATGTATTCACCTTTAATGTGAACCCGGAACCATCTAAACGTTAAAGAGAGGCCTTTTTTCTACAGTCGCTCGAATATTTTATCCCTGTGTCTGGTGGCTCCACCTACTTATTAGCAAACATTCTCATACAAATGCCGTGGAATTTAAATTGTATTGGGATGACACCCCACTGATAGTATTCACAAAGCCTGGCTATACTTTACTCAAGAACTCCCCCAGTTATCGCTAACCAAGCTGCCTCGTTATTGGTCATTGTTCCAGAGTCAAGAGCGCACGCTTCTTGGATTCTCTGATGATTTAGAAAAGGGCTATGGGGCAGTTGTTTAAATAATAACAGTTGAACTTTCTATTTGTACTAGGCTATGTTGTTATGTATCTTTAAAAACAATCTGTTCGCCAAGGCTATAGCTATGTGGTGCTTTATTTTCAGCCAGCTAAGTCAATTTTGTAATAAATACTTATTCAAACAAATAAATCCTATCTGACATCTTTGTTTGGTCTGATTCTACAATGTCGCATCATTGGATTCACTCGCCACCTGATAAATGGAAGACATTCATCGTGTTGCCCTAACTCAAGGAAATCTGTCAGCAACACATTGGTATCATATCCCCGGAGAAAACAACCCAGTGGTTTGTGTCTCTCGGGGTTTCAGTCCATCAGATCTGGTCCAACATCAACCATGGTGGATTAAACTAGACACGTCAACCTGGCCTTTGCAAGCTCCGAGACTGGAATCTGATACAAGCTCTACACAAGAAGGACAACCATTCTACTCCCAAAAGGACATCATTTAGTGATCTTAATTACTGGTCAATGTCATTGAGATAATCTACATATTGGTGCACATATTGCCTGCTTCCTACTCAGTAACTCCTGTTGAAATGAGTTACTTCAAGGCTGGCAGTATGTCCAGTCTTTGCCTCTCTTTTTGTACTACTTCTTCCTGTCCTTGTCCTGCTGTATAAAGGTTCCATAGTGTGGAAAGTCCAACTTGTCACTTAATAACGCACCATTCCCCAGGCGAGTCTGTCATTGTTCTAACTCCCATACAGTCCACTTCTCGACTATGCTTGCTACCACATTGTTCAGTGATTGTTAATTAATAGGTATGGTTTTGCCCTCTCTTGATGGTTTTGTCATTTTCCCAATTATAAACCCACAAGTTTATTTAACTACTTTTACCATTTTCTTAAAATGGTGATTTCAAGCTTCAGACTATTGTATTCGAGATACATGTTTAATAATGTTGTGAATCTCAGATTTCTCGAATATCATAGGATTTAGGGAATTGAAGATTTAATTTAAACTTCTCATCTCTAGTTTATTTATATAAATTGATTCATGTACTCATAAGAGTTTAGTGAAATTTATCATTAGTGTTCGTCCAAGAAATATTATCACAATGATTGGCCGATCCATTGTTCACTAATAAAAACACAACATCTGCTTCAGTAGCATTACTCCCACTTCACACTAGACTGCCAAAGACTACTCTCTCTCCCCACGTAAATACTGGTACATTTCCTTTAAACTCACCTTTCCTATCCCTAACACAACAGAGATTGTCTTGTCGACCATCCAGGCACTACACAGTAAGCTCATAGAATATATTTACACAGCCATTTACAATACAACACTCTACATATTCTTTATCTACTGATACTTTGATTGTTATGTTGGTTTGTTCTCCAAATATACTTACAGCGTGAGGAATACTATCTCTCCCATTATCACATTGACCTCTTCACACACACACACCTACTGAGTACGAGGCAACTCAGGAAAACTGACACATTGTAATTGTGATGCATTTCTAAATATATATTTTGTTAAACTTTCAGATCTCCTCCATGTGGTGAGAATGTATTCTATTTCCAAGCTGACTCATCCCGCGACAGCCGTGGAACACGCTCTGAGCTGCAACTTCTTCCATCGAGCAGAGAAGTCGCTAATTGTGGCCGGGGCAAATGTTATTCGGGTGTTTAGGCTCATCCCAGATGTGGATCCAAACAAGAAGGAAAGATTTGCAGGTGAGTCTCATTGTTGTGATCATAATTTAGTGTTTATGCTGCTGGAGGAGAAGGAACAGAGCTAATCTTTGCCACACGACGTCTCATGGAAAGAAGGTATGAATATGGGGAAGACTTGGTGATGGTATTGATAGATGTGGAGAAGGCATACGATAGCGTGGAAAGTGGTGTAGGAGGCGGAGCAGTGAAAAGCAAGTATGAGGATAACATGAACTGTGTTAAGACAGAGTTGGAGGACGGAGTGGTTACAAATAAAAAATTGAGGGAAGCACCAACTTTGTGTAGTGGTAATAGAAATGGTCATGAACAAAGTGGCAGGAAAACTCGGGGAAGAAAGAATGAAAGCCATAATGTTTGCTGATGACTTGATGATATGGGTGGAATAGGAAGAGGAAGTACAGGAACAACTTCAAGAATGGAAAGAGGAAGTACAGGAACAACTACAAGAATGGAAAGAGAAAGTGAAAGAGAGTGGAATGAAAGTTGGCATGGCAAAGTGTGAAGTGATGGTAATTAGTAGGCATAGACAAAATAGAGTTACCCGGTTGTCTCTCGGTATGTCGAGCACTCTGATGTGGAAAACGATTGAGGGAGAAACATGACCAGTGCTGACATGAGTGGTCAAGCGCTAATAAGCTTATTGAAATCTACTTCTAACCACCTTCTAAGTGAATAGTTAAATAAATAAAGTTCATCATGAAAGTCAAGTGTTCATTTATAGCTGAGACACCTTCTTAATATTATTAGGTACATTTTTACAATAGTCCAACATGTTTTACCAATTACTATGTGATCTGGGCGTTGCGTCACAAAGAATGATCGGCTAACGCTCGGTGTTACACGAGAAGAATAACTGAGGTGTTAGAGACCACCAAAGGCAAGATATGATGGTTAAAAAACTCTGTGTATGAACTCAAAGTGGGAGAAATTGGTCATTAGGACTTGGACACCAAATAAAATACTGATTAATGTGTCTATTATCGACAAAATAAATAATTAGTGGCATTGTATAATACTTTACTAGAGTAAAACTAACTAACCAAACAAAGATTTAAACATCAAAAGATGAAATAACTATAAACACTGTTTGTCTTGTTGAAAATATTTCTCTATTTACCTTTAGCGTTTATCTTTTCACAACAATATTAAATACTCTGAGCAGAAAGTGAAACACAAGTTTAGATGATTTCTCTGTGTCTAATTGAATGCACTAACCCAAATGATGAAAAGATTCTTTCAACACTTGCTGAAGAAGCCTGTGCTGTAAGTAACTTCAATAATGAGAAAAACATGGTCATTAAATTTATCATTGTCATTCTCTTAACTGTTTGACCTCTCATAGGTTTTAATCTGTGCCATGACTTCATTTTAAAAAAGTAACTCTCGAGAAAGCAAGCTTTTTGAATTAAACTTGACAACTTAATGGAAGAAGGGAACTTGATGATGAATACTTTACCTTGTAAAGTCACATTTTGATTTATTTTATTCTTCAGTTAAATCATCATAATCATCATCTGTTTCCAGCCTGTGGCCAGGTCACTTTATTAAAATGTCTCCATCTTCCTCTATACTTCCACCATTCTTACTCCTTTAATTTCCTCCATTTGTCTCCTCTCACTTGAACACCTTTTGCTATCTGCTCCTCCCATCTCTTTCTTGGCTTCATTTGGGGTCTTTTTCCTACTTACTTTATTTCCAATATTTTCTTTGGTATCCTCTTTTTTTTTCCATCCACATTACATGCCCATACCATCTCAGTCTTGCTTCCTCTACTATTTCATGTACACCTACTCTTTCCTGGATAACTTCATTCCTAATCCTGTTTCTCCTCGTGACAGCTAACATGCTCCTCACACACTTCATTCCCATGGCCTCCACTTTCCTGGTCTCTCTTACATTCAATGTCCATGTTTCTGCTACATATGTGACAGTGGGTATAACACTTCCTTACACTTCAAGGACACTTCTCTTCTCCATATCAGGTCTCTTACATACCTATATACCAACTCTCCCTGTTGTCCTCTTCTAAATATATCCTCTACTTCCACCTTTCTCCTCAATCCCGCTTCCAAGTATTTTATGTTCTGTACTTATCTCAGCTCTACTCCATACAACCTTATAGCTTTATTAGGCCTCTTCCTTGTCATTATCATCACTTGACACTTTGCCATGATAACTTTCACTCCTCTCTTTCACTTCCTCATTACATTCTTGTAGTTGTTCCTGTACTTCCGCTTGTTCACAACCATTTTCATTACCATTACAAATATTAGTGGTGAGAGGGCACTCCCATGCTTCATTCCATGTTTAATTTGGAACCATTTTGCCTTTCCACTCTCCGTCTTAACACAACTCCTGTTATTTTCATACATGCTTTTCTCTCTAATCACAACTCCTCTTTCTACTTTGGCCTTCTCCATCGCTTTACAAACTTTATTTCTATCTACACTACCACACGCCTTCTCCACATCTATAAATACTATTAATAATTATTTCCCATATTCATACCTACTTCCCATCAGCTGTTGTGTGGTATATATTAAGTCTATTGTAGACCTCTGTTCCTCTCTCCACCTTCCTTTAATTTTATTTCTTATTCTTTTTTACAGTATATTCTCATATATTTTTGTACAGTGACACATCATTGTTGTCTCCCTATAATTTGTACATCTCTTCCTATCTTTTTTCTTGAAAATCGTTATTATAACTCCCCTTTTCCAGTCTTCTGGTGTCGTATTCTCTTTCAAACCACTCTCAACAACCTTTATAACCATTGTATACCTACTTCACCTGCTGCTCTAATCATTTCCACAGTCACTTTGTCCACACCCGGTGTTTTCCTTCTTTCATCCTCTTTTATGCGCCCTCCACCTTTTCCCACCTCCTCTTCTGATATTTCTTCCTGCTCATCTCTTTCCATTTCTTTCCTCTTCTGGGTTGAACATTTTCTCAAAATATCTCATTCATAGTTCCTTTTCTTCCTCACTTGTCTTTACTGTTCTTCCTTCTTCTTCTATTATTCTAACTCCTTGTTTTTTCTCTCCCCCCTGTCTCTTACTTGTCTATATAACATCTTCTTACTTCCTTCCACATCCAGTTCCAGCATTTCTGTCCATTTTTACATCCAATCCTTCCTGGCTTACCGGACAACTCACCACTCTTTTCGTATTCTCATTATATTATTTCTCTGTTTCCTCATTCCTATTCTTAACACTCCTTCTGAATATCTCCTCCACTGCTCCCTTCACCCTGTTGTCCCTGTTCCTCTTATTACTTCTCCTCCCACGTACCTCCTCGGCAGCTCCCACTGGACTGTTGTTAAACCTTTCCCATTCTACCTCTACACTTTGCATCTCATCCTTGGGTCTTAAGATTATTGCCTTTCTTAGGTACAGCTCTCTTTTTCTTTTTTCCTTTTCAGTTTGGATCCAGTATGTAAACTAAAAATTAGCTGGTTTAGGGTAATATTATATTTGTTTTGAATTTTGTCCTTTGTAACTTCAATTTCTGTTTGAAGATTCTGCGTCACATCTAGTTCTTGGAAATAGTGTAGTTGTTTTTCTGAATGTCATCAAGGTCTCTGGCAATAAGCTTCAAATAATTAACCTCTACATTTTGTTTACTCAGCTTTATCAATGGTTTCACAGATTTGTATCAAAGTTTCCCAGCCTTTAAGATAAATCTCCAGACAATCTACCACAGTATTCAAGCGCACTTCACTTGGGGAGTAAGTTTGGGACACCAGATTGTGTGACATGGATTAGCAAAGTGGTTGTTTCACAAGTACTATCCCATGTTCTTTCACATTTAGAAAATACAAGTCATTTGCTGGCAGAGCTAGTACATGTGATGAGCATTCCACAAGTGATGACATTCAAACCTTCAGAAGACGCATCTTGTATTGTTGGCAGAATTATTTGTAACAACAGAACAAACCTTGCCCTTAAAGTCCTCCTCACATATTATTTTCATTGTTATTAAAAGTGATTTCTGCCAGATAATTGGCAATGTGAATATGACCAGAATGATCAGTTGTGTTCACTAAATAAACATCACCTCTTTTGATGGTAAGTATAAGGGAATCAGCTGCTAATATAAGAATATCTCATTTGAGTGGAAGGAATCAGCTGCTTATACAGGAACATCTCATTTGAGTGGTAGGAATCAGCTGCTAATATAGGAATATCTCATTTCAGTGGTAGGAATCAGCTGCTAATATAGGAACATCTCATTTGAGTGGTAGGAATCAGCTGCTAATATAAGAATATCTCATTTGAGTGGTAGGAATCAGTTGCTAATATAGGAACATCTCATTTGAGTGGTAGGAATCAGCTGCTAATATAAGAATATCTCATTTGAGTGGTAGGAATCAGTTGCTAATATAGGAACATCTCATTTGAGTGGTAGGAATCAGCTGCTAATATAAGAATATCTCATTTGAGTGGTAGGAATCAGTTGCTAATATAGGAACATCTCATTTGAGTGGTAGGAATCAGCTGCTAATATAAGAATATCTCATTTGAGTGGTAGGAATCAGTTGCTAATATAGGAACATCTCATTTGAGTGGTAGGAATCAGCTGCTAATATAAGAATATCTCATTTGAGTGGTAGGAATCAGTTGCTAATATAGGAACATCTCATTTGAGTGGTAGGAATCAGCTGCTAATATAAGAATATCTCATTTGAGTGGTAGGAATCAGTTGCTAATATAGGAACATCTCATTTGAGTGGTAGGAATCAGCTGCTAATATAAGAATATCTCATTTGAGTGGTAGGAATCAGTTGCTAATATAGGAACATCTCATTTGAGTGGTAGGAATCAGCTGCTAATATAAGAATATCTCATTTGAGTGGTAGGAATCAGTTGCTAATATAGGAACATCTCATTTGAGTGGTAGGAATCAGCTGCTAATATAAGAATATCTCATTTGAGTGGTAGGAATCAGTTGCTAATATAGGAACATCTCATTTGAGTGGTAGGAATCAGCTGCTAATATAAGAATATCTCATTTGAGTGGTAGGAATCAGTTGCTAATATAGGAACATCTCATTTGAGTGGTAGGAATCAGCTGCTAATATAAGAATATCTCATTTGAGTGGTAGGAATCAGTTGCTAATATAGGAACATCTCATTTGAGTGGTAGGAATCAGCTGCTAATATAAGAATATCTCATTTGAGTGGTAGGAATCAGTTGCTAATATAGGAACATCTCATTTGAGTGGTAGGAATCAGCTGCTAATATAAGAATATCTCATTTGAGTGGTAGGAATCAGCCGCTAATATAGGAACATCTCATTTGAGTGGTAGGAATCAGCTGCTAATATAGGAATATCTCATTTGAGTGGTAGGAATCAGCGGCTGATATAGGAACATCTCATTTGAGTGGTAGGAATCAGCTGCTAATATAAGAATATCCTATTTGAGTGGTAGGAATCAGCTGCTAATATAGGAATATCTCATTTAAGTGGTAGGAATCAGCTGCTAATATAAGAATATTTCATTTGAGTGGTAGGAATCAGCTGCTAATATAGGAATATCTCATTTCAGTGGTAGGAATCAGCTGCTAATATAGGAATATCTCATTTAAGTGGTAGGAATCATATGCTAATATAAGAATATCTCATTTGAGTGGTAGGAATCAGTTGCTAATATAGGAACATCTCATTTGAGTGGTAGGAATCAGCTGCTAATATAAGAATATCTCATTTGAGTGGTAGGAATCAGCGGCTAATATAGGAATATCTCATTTGAGTGGTAGGAATCAGCTGCTAATATAGGAACACCTCATTTGAGTGGTAGGAATCAGCTGCTAATATGGGAACATCTCATTTGAGGGGTAGGAATCAGCTGCTCATTTCAGTGGTAGGAATCAGCTGCTAATATAGGAATATCTCATTTGAGTGGTAGGAATCAGCTGCTAATATAGGAATATCTCATTATGTGGTAGGAATCCACAAGGCTGGCTCCTCACCTTTTGCCACCCTAATTATTGAATGAAAATACCACCCTCCCTTCTCAAAAAATAAAAAAAAAACTCATTTTTAATCTGTTTAAATGAGAAAAAAAATCATTGATCTTGAAAAAGAATTACACAAAAATACAAATTAAAAATATAAAATGACTTAAATGCTACAGGCAGGCAGCGTTAAGAGAATTCTAAGTACAAAACAAAGATTTGGAAAACCAGTCCAGTCCAGTGAAGTCCAGTTATACACATCATTTAAAACATATCAGGGCGATGATAATGAAGAGGGGATTAACTTTGTGAACATTGTCAACTCATGCTTTCAGTTCAGGGCATTCAAATATTTTGATCCATATTGTAAAGCAGACTCTACTTTGAGCAAGCACTTAAAAGTTCTTTGTAAGATTTAGATTTTAACCCTTTAATATCAAATAAAAATCCAAAACTAGAATTAAGGTCACTTAATGGAGAAAAACTTTCTTCAAGAGAAGTGCGTGTTCTACCAAGAACCACAAAATAAAAATTGATTTCAAATTAATTCTCTGTACCGTTGATTGGTTTGTTATTGCATTCATAATCGAATTCTTTACACTTCCTTCTAATCTGACGGTTTTCAGATTCAACAGTAGAGTTGATATCCAACTCTTCAACGACTTCCCTTGCATCAACCATAACTTCTCCAAACCCTATATCACTTCATTATTCATGAAGATATTCTTCAGTTCTTCTTAACTGATCAGTCATACGGTTTAGTTTGAAAAAGTTTACCACAAATACTTACTTGAAATAGTATGTCGTACCACAACATTTAATTTTATAGTTTTGTTTGACAGTTCTTTTGCCTCTACTTGGGTCGAACACCCTGGCATATCAGTTAATGAAGTGTCATTTAATGCACTGTAAATTTGTTCACGATTTTGAATGCATATATATGTATATATAATCCAGTGTTTTGTGTTATTTACTCTCTTCTTCTTCTTCGGGTTTGATAACGGCAACAATGCTGAAATATTATTCTATTATTGTTAAAATGTGTGTGACTACTTCTACTAGAAGACAGAAGAAAGGAAGAAGATGTCTCCTTTGTGCATTGGACTCTTCCCACATATCTCCTTTCCCTGGGTGGGCTTTCTTCATCACATCTACTCTTAGTAGTTTATTTTTTCCTTTTTCTTTAGTTCTATCAATTTTCTTTACTATACAATTTTATATAATAAAGTATTTTGTTTGATAACTAACTCAACTATTAACCATAAGCCTGATAGCAGATATCAAATATATATA
This sequence comes from Timema douglasi, assembly GCA_901482245.1. Lineage (NCBI taxonomy): Eukaryota > Metazoa > Arthropoda > Insecta > Phasmatodea > Timematidae > Timema > Timema douglasi. The sequence continues at coordinate 25,784 of CABEEJ010005410.1, read as the reverse complement.
TATATATATATATATATATAGTGATAATTCAAATTAGATTGTAAAAACAAGCTTGTGGACATGATCTGATATTGTTGTAGACAATCGCCCCCCGAAGATGAAGCTGGAGTGTCTTGCTACGTACACCTTGTTTGGTAACGTCATGTCCATGCAGGCTGTGAGTCTGGCCGGCTCGCAGAGAGACTCGTTACTCATCAGTTTCCGTGACGCTAAGCTAAGTGTGGTGGAGTATGACCCGGAGGCACACGACCTGCGCACCTTGTCGCTCCATTACTTTGAGGAGGAAGATATGAGGGTGAGTTCAGGGACAGTGTAGGAAGGAGATAGTCCATTCTAACATTCAGCTCGACTCCAACTTGTGTCACATTTAACTTTCCACAAGGAACCTTTTGTCACCCTGAAAGAGGGCCTCACATTTCATCTTAAATCCCGAATAAAAATGATTTGAAATAATTTTAAAACTGTTAACTCCCTTTTTACCAGTTGTATGATAGATACCCCGGCGACCTACATTGTTTGGATGGACCCCGAGGGGTAAGGGGTTGGAATCCTAGAGGATAGAGTTGCTTGCGGGGTTGAAGAATCAAGTGATAGTAAACTAATTTCTATTTATTGAGGATAACAATATCTAAAGCACTCACTATATACATATAACATGGAGTAGGCCTACTATTGCGTGACGAAGAAGCCTACGGAACTGAGTTCGAGCCCCCATTTCGTGCGCTAGGGGTTTACATCAACCGGAAATAACGCATCATTCTCAGCGGTCTGTAAACCCGACATTAACATCTTGATAATAATAAGTTCTTACAAAACAATACTTTATTATTTATGGCTATTTCCTGTACAGATGAGAATCAGTAACATTGACATGGAGGTGAGCCAGAGGGGCGGCCCACTTGGTGTTGTTTATATCTGTCCCGCTCCCTTTAGGCACCACTGGCTCTTTGTTTTGATACCAATAAACTCATTTGATAATTTGTATTTCACTCTTATGTTTTCCCTTTCACTCTCCTTGTAATTGTAGTGGTCGCCTCTACCGCCAATAAGGAGCGACGCTGCACCGAGACATTGTTAAAACTGGATGGTAAATATGTTGTGTCAGGGTGGCTGGACACACCACTACCACATCCCCATGGTGCGTGTAGACCCCGAGGGGCGCTGCGCTGTCATGCTGGTGTACGGGCGTAAGTTGGTAGTGCTGCCGTTTCGTCGAGAGACCGCTCTAGATGACCCTGACCTTTCCATGGCTGATGTGAAGACAGGCCCTGGATCCTCCAAGGTTCCTGTGCTGGCCTCCTACATGATAGTCCTCAAGGAGCTGGACGAGAAGATGGACAACGTGATTGATGTGCAGTTCCTGCACGGCTATTACGAGCCCACTCTGCTCATCTTGTATGAGCCTGTCAAGACATTCCCAGGGTAACTGATCTCATCCAGCTCAGCCTCACTCTCTCTTAGTTATCTAAACTACATTGTTATAACATTGAGTTGTCCTATCTTTTTATACAATTAGCTTATTTGTTAGTTGAATATCATGCATTATATGGAAAAACTGTTTAATTATTGATCTAACATCAATTTTCACACTCATCATCATCATGACCTGTTTCCAGCCTGTGGCCGGGTCTGTTTAGTAAAATGCCTTCATCTTCCTCTATCCCTCCACCATTCTTCCTCCTCTCACTTGCACACTTGCTGCTATCTGTTCCTTGGTCTCCCCTGCTGGAATCCTCTCCCCTTCAATCCTCATTGCGTGTCCATACCATCCTAGCTTCCGCTACTATCTCATGTACCCCATCTCTAGACCTTATATCTTAATTCCTAATCCTATATCTTCTGGTGGCTGCTAGCAGGCTCCTCTGAAACTTCATACATCCACTATCCTTGTTTCTCTCTTATCCGAGGTCCAAGTTTCCGCAGCATACGTTGCTATGGTTATGAAGTATACTCTATAACTTCATTCCCCTGACATCCACTATCCTTGTTTCTCTCTTATCCAAGGTCCAAGTTTCCGCTACATACGTTACTATGGGTATGAAGTATACTCTATAACTTCATTCCCCTGACATCCACTATCCTTGTTTCTCTCTTATCCAAGGTCCAAGTTTCCGCAGCATACGTTACTATGGGTATGAAGTATACTCTATAACTTCATTCCCCTGACATCCACTATCCTTGTTTCTCTCTTATCCAAGGTCCAAGTTTCCGCAGCATACGTTACTATGGGTATGAAGTATACTCTATAACTTCATTCCCCTGACATCCACTATCCTTGTTTCTCTCTTATCCAAGGTCCAAGTTTCCGCAGCATACGTTACTATGGGTATGAAGTATACTCTATAACTTCATTCCCCTGACATCCACTATCCTTGTTTCTCTCTTATCCAAGGTCCAAGTTTCCGCAGCATACGTTACTATGGGTATGAAGTATACTCTATAACTTCATTCCCCTGACATCCACTATCCTTGTTTCTCTCTTATCCAAGGTCCAAGTTTCCGCAGCATACGTTACTATGGGTATGAAGTATACTCTATAACTTCATTCCCCTGACATCCACTATCCTTGTTTCTCTCTTATCCAAGGTCCAAGTTTCCGCAGCATACGTTACTATGGGTATGAAGTATACTCTATAACTTCATTCCCCTGACATCCACTATCCTTGTTTCTCTCTTATCCAAGGTCCAAGTTTCCGCAGCATACGTTACTATGGGTATGAAGTATACTCTATAACTTCATTCCCCTGACATCCACTATCCTTGTTTCTCTCTTATCCAAGGTCCAAGTTTCCGCAGCATACGTTACTATGGGTATGAAGTATACTCTATAACTTCATTCCCCTGACATCCACTATCCTTGTTTCTCTCTTATCCAAGGTCCAAGTTTCCGCAGCATACGTTACTATGGGTATGAAGTATACTCTATAACTTCATTCCCCTGACATCCACTATCCTTGTTTCTCTCTTATCCAAGGTCCAAGTTTCCGCAGCATACGTTACTATGGGTATGAAGTATACTCTATAACTTCATTCCCCTGACATCCACTATCCTTGTTTCTCTCTTATCCAAGGTCCAAGTTTCCGCAGCATACGTTACTATGGGTATGAAGTATACTCTATAACTTCATTCCCCTGACATCCACTATCCTTGTTTCTCTCTTATCCAAGGTCCAAGTTTCCGCAGCATACGTTACTATGGGTATGAAGTATACTCTATAACTTCATTCCCCTGACATCCACTATCCTTGTTTCTCTCTTATCCAAGGTCCAAGTTTCCGCAGCATACGTTACTATGGGTATGAAGTATACTCTATAACTTCATTCCCCTGACATCCACTATCCTTGTTTCTCTCTTATCCAAGGTCCAAGTTTCCGCAGCATACGTTACTATGGGTATGAAGTATACTCTATAACTTCATTCCCCTGACATCCACTATCCTTGTTTCTCTCTTATCCAAGGTCCAAGTTTCCGCAGCATACGTTACTATGGGTATGAAGTATACTCTATAACTTCATTCCCCTGACATCCACTATCCTTGTTTCTCTCTTATCCAAGGTCCAAGTTTCCGCAGCATACGTTACTATGGGTATGAAGTATACTCTATAACTTCATTCCCCTGACATCCACTATCCTTGTTTCTCTCTTATCCAAGGTCCAAGTTTCCGCAGCATACGTTACTATGGGTATGAAGTATACTCTATAACTTCATTCCCCTGACATCCACTATCCTTGTTTCTCTCTTATCCAAGGTCCCAGTTTCCGCAGCATACGTTGCTATGGTTATGAAGTATACTCTATAACTTCATTTCCCCCCATACCATCAAGTCATCTCCAAATATCATGGTTTTTTCTTCTCGCCCAGTTTCCCTGACTCTATTTATGACCATTTCCATCACCGATACAAATAGTAATGGTGAGAGGGCACTTCCCTGCTTGACTCCATTATTGGATTCTTTCTAAACTCCTCAACTGTCTAGTTCCAGATATTAAATCTATCGTCGACGTGTTCTCTCTGAACTTATGTTGCTCCTCTTTCCATCTTCCTATGCCCTTTCTTGAATATTGGTAATATAATACCTCTTGTCTTCCTCCACATTGCCATCACCACTCCACACCACCACTGTAGACCTGTTTCTCCTGCTGTTATCATTTCCCTCAGGATGCGGACATCACCATTGAGCTCATATTTCTGTTCACTCCACAACTTCCTCAGGGAGATGATGTCCTTCTGTTTAACAACAAATTATTTAAGAGTTTCTTAGTGCATATTAGTATTTTTAATTTTACTCAATTTTCTAAAATTATACCAAGTCCACAAAAATATTATGTTTAAATATTGAAACTTTTATATTTCAGCTAAAAACACTTTGTGTTGAAAGCTTCTACATTTTTGTAATTTTAAAACTTGATAACTTGTATTCCAGTCGAATCGCAGTTCGTAAAGATACCTGTGCAATGGTGGCCATTTCTTTGAACATTCAACAAAAAGTTCACCCCATCATTTGGTCGGTTTCAAATCTGCCATTTGACTGCACACAAGCAATTCCGGTGAAGTGGGACGCTGGTCGTGGCCATCAACTCTCTGATCTACCTCAACCAGAGTGTGCCTCCATACGGCGTGTCTGTCAACAGCATCGCCGAGATCAGCACCAGCTTCCCCCTTAGTAAGTCCTCGCCAGTATACATTTGGATAGATGGAATTATTAGAATTATATAAATAATAGTACATATTATATTATTACTGTGGCATTCTGACAGTTACAAATGATTAGTAAGTGGGTAGGGCCAGTTCCCATATCCCTAGTTGTAAAGAGCTGATACCATATCCATGGGTGGGGCAACACTGATCAAACAACAGTTTATGTGATACTACAGGTTCCTCTCTATTTACAAACACTGGATCCACCCCACTGCTGCTGGAGTTAGACTCTGCTCTTTATATAGTTTGTACTAAGCTGGTATTGCTTTTAGAGAAGCTCTATGACTTTTACTTAAATCATCTTTTGATCAAACATCAACAGAAACAAATTGTCATTACAGGTACAGATGTAACATTTATATAGATATTCCATAATAATAATAATAATAATAATAATATCTAGCACCGCGTCTTACTACCCGTGCGGGTTATATGCTTTTTAAGTACTAATTACTCTAATGGATTAGAAATTGGGAAGGTTGAATTAGAGGAAGTGAACCCGCATTTGCGTGGAGGGAGAGTGGAAAACCATTTTAGGAAAAACCACTCCCCAGTTCATCCGACCGAGATTCGAACCTCGATCTCCCCATCCTCAGCAGACAAGCTCAACACGACAAGGGCGTTAGCCAACTACGCCACAGGGGCGGGTTAGTTTTATTAGAGTCCAAATGTGCTTTGTTTACTTTATTTGTGGTTTAATGTGTTGATTTGAGTTTTGAATTGCCTCTCTCTCTTTTTGTACTACTTGTTCATTAAGAGGTCTTCCAGTCTCCGGATGGAACAGTCAGGTTTCTGTTAAGTGCTAATTTTAGTTTGGTTATTTCTTGTCCTACTTTATAATGGTTCCATAGTGTGGGAAGTCCAACTTGTCACTTAATAACGCACCATTCCCCAGGTGAGTCTGTCATGGTTCTAACTCCCATACAGTCCACTTCTCGACTATGTTCATGTCTTATACACAGAGCACAACGGCACTTTTGAGGACCATAATTAAGTCCTCATAACTTTAGCTCCTTTGGGTGAAGCTCATATTAAAATACAAAACAACATGATATATAAGATTTTGAATAGTGAGCAAAGATAATTGCTATGTCAAAAAGGGAGAAGCCCAAAGTACAAGACAACATCTCCAATAAACACAACATCTCATTGTAGGACCATCAGAGAATATTCTGGAGAAGGCCATGATAAATTAAGCTTTAGCAGCAAGCACGTGATCTTTCTGAGGATCTCTGCGAAAGAGACAACATATAAAGCAATTATTGATTGCTAAGGTAAAACAATCAATCAGGTGTTCTAGGCAAAGATTAAAGATGAATGAGATTTACACATAATGATGTCGTGGAGGAATATTATGGTCTTATATTGAGAATCCAGTGAAATTGTCCTTGGTCGATTGCAGCAGGCAAGATTCAATTTAGCCTTTGAAAAGCTAACTTATATTCACAATTAATGTGCCAATCAGCACGTGATAAATATAAAAGATGCAAAGTTTAAATAGTTTTCCAACATTTTAAAGCTATTTTAACCTCCCAATCGGGAACACAAAAATAGGTTATTGATTTTCCCCCTCATCCGATGAGTGACACACAACCGGGTGATTTGTTGATCCGCTGAGCCTGTGGCGCTTCAGGTGGAGGATGCGCAAACGTCTCTTGGTTTTGAAGGACTCAAATTGCGCAGTGACCTCGGCTCTTTGTAACATGAGTTTCACAGCACCGCCCATTGATTGGTCAGTCCAAGAGTCAGTGGGACAAGTAGAGAACAATGTCACAACAACTCACTTGCGGAGCTGCTGTGGGCAACACATCCCAGGACAGTTGAGTGACACTGCAAGGTGAAGATCCTCACCCACCTCGAGTTTTATACTAGACATACACTATACTTACAGATATTGTGTGTGTGTGTGTGTTATGAGAATAGCAGTATTAGATAATAACCTTTTTAAATACAGACAAAATGTTGTCATTAAATTCCAGGATACCCTAGAAAGATATTCAAGAACTGTTGATATCACCATGTGAAGAAAATGCTCGCTGTTTTTAGTGAACAAGATTTATTTAACTCAAAAAATACTTATCTTTTTTTCCCTATACCCTGCATCCCCAACTTAAGGCTAAATCAGTGCACTTAGTCAATGGTTCTGGGTTTGATTCTTGTGTCTTAGTGTTATTTTGAAATGATTTAAATCAATTTCTACCGCTGCAACAAAGACATCCAAAATAACAAACGGTAAGATGACCGTAGGTCAGTTACACTAGTCGAGGACTAACAAACAGGTGTCTACACACAATAGTACCATGGCCGGTCTATTCCAGAGCACTCAATAGTACTTTTACGCTATCACCCACTTCCTGGGGTGTTCGTCCAATCTAGAACACACCAACATTAAGTACATAGCCAACCAAGGGGTGAAAGAAAATACTGTCTGTGCGGGCCACCATACAAACTTAGCCGTGTTCCGCGCTTTGTGCGCCCAAAATAGTAACACAGAAGATGGGGTGGCAACAGATACTGACCTAGCCAGGTCCTCAAATAAAGGTATTAGACATCCTGCGTTTAGCCATACAACATTTGAACACGTGAGCATGACTAACTAAACAAGTCTGAAGGACTTGGAAATTTAATGAATACCTGGATCAATAAAGAAGATTCCCTCGGCGTCGAGGCGGTGACACCCACGTCCTAACCATCAGGGTCAGCAGTATCTTCTTCAGGTTCTGGAGCAGAGGTTCCTTCGTCGAGGATATCCAAAAAGGAACTACAACTTGTGAACCTAGGGATCACCCATTATATACTCTTTTTCTGACTAGGAAATTGAGCATGTAAACAAGTAAAAAAGAGATGGCAAGGGGTGGGGGGTCAGGAGCAGTTGAGAAAGAAGGTGCCAAGGCAGTCCGCTAGGGGAGTGGTGTCCGTAGCTCGCGGAATCGGACCAGCGACCTGCAGGTCTTTGTTCAATGTTGAGTTTGTCCGTTGAAACTGTCACGTCTTCTACTCCGCCATACTGGCAGAACAGTTGGTGAAAGCGTGGTAATCGAATCCACGTTATGTGAGTAGGACACAAATAATAATATTGCAGAATACATCCATTTTAATTCTCTTCCTCGGTTTCCTTTATATTGTTTTACCATTTGGTGCAGATTATAGTTTGTAGATGTCATTTGAATTAAGTGGCATGCTACAAATTTAAATGTGTTCTCCTTCATAAGGACAGTGGCATAATATTAATAATAATAATAATAATTTGCAACCTGTGTGTTGATATTCTTTGAAAACAAAAATGAATGTTTTATTAAGTATACTATAGTGTCTCAGTGATAACATTGTGTATATTGTGAACAAGTTGAAGTGTTGTGTTGTGTTGTGTTGTGTTGACAGAGGTACAGGAGGGTGTGAAGCTCACACTGGAAGGCGCGCAGGCCTCCTTCATCTCGTACGATCGTCTTGTCATGTCCTTGAAGAGTGGTGAACTGTTTGTCCTCACGTTGTATGCCGACAGCATGAGAAGTATTCGTAGTTTTCACTTTGAGAAGGCTGCAGCAAGTGTCCTTACGACATGCGTGAGTCAGTTATAATATCGCATTATAGTAGTGGCAATGTTTTACCTTGGGTTAATGTCAATTTAAACTTATTTTGCAAATTTTATATTTAAAAGCTTCACTATTAATAATAAGATATAAGTATTTAAAATAATTTTTAAAATAGTTTTTTTAAAAGAAGAATTAAAATAATATAATTTGACTAATACATTTCTTTGGTATAAAAAGTCATATCACTTTGAACATTGGGGTATTAAAACATATCTATTACGGAAAATGTATGTGTTTCTCTAGTTCTTTATTTTAAAAATGAACCTCCTCTTTTATTATCTCATTTTACCATTAGACTGGACAACTTTCTGGCTTCATGTAGCGATTGGGCTTTTAAACTCAGCTTTGAACTGTACAAACAAATAGGTCCAGCGAAACCGAGCTTGGCTTGTTGTATAGAGCCATATCAATGCTATATTGTCTCTCTGACTTTAATATCATTTCTAATTTTTGGTTGCTGTTTGTAAAATGTACATTTGACATATGTTCTTTTCTTTGAAAAACTAGTATTAATATTGATATTTAAAAGATAATATTTGTTTTATTTTATATGACTCATAAGGATCAACTCAATACTCAGGAGGTCCCCAAAAAGCTCATTTGAGCTCGACTTGGAATAAAAGAAATTTAGCTTGCCGGCCCCTAGCTACACGTCATTTTGAGTCTGGTAAAAAATAATATAAATACAAGTTGTATTGTTTAGGCTAATGGCGGCCGCTCGGTATACCTTGCTTGTGGACTCACACCCTGTAATTTTGGTGCAGTATCTCTCAATCCATGAGTGCTCCGGCATGTATCAGATCTTGGATTGAATGTGGCAATATGTGGTGTAATATCAGGAAAGACATTCAGTCACTAGATTATAATCTGTGTTATTAAAATATTCAACTCCTGCAATGTTTTCTTGGAAAGAAGGTACACAAATACAATGAAAATAAGATATCAGTTCACACTTTACACTGCTGCCACTGGACAGAGAGGTAATGGTGGCCTCTGGAAGAAAATTGGTGGCTACCGCCTCCTCGATGAATTCTGATAGAATGAAACCTAAGTTGGAGTATCTTTGAGAGGCAGGAGACATTGTAAATTCATCTCACGACTACAGGAAGTAATGTGATTAGCTCTTGTATTAGTCCTAAGTTGGTGTTTTGGTCATCTCTTGTTCATCTGGCCTACAGTAAATATGACAATAAGTCAGTGTTTAGTAAACATCGTAATGTGTTCCAGATGTGTGTATGTGAAGAGAACTACTTGTTCCTTGGTTCTCGATTAGGGAACTCTCTGTTACTGCGGTTCATCGAGAAAGAGCAGAGCTTGTTGCCTGTTGTAGAGGAGAAAGCTGTGCCGAAACCGGACCATCCTTCTAAGAAGAAGAGACTCGATACCCTAGGTATGGTACTTATATTGCATCACAGCCTCTTTTATGTAACACTAACTAAACTATAACATGAGATTGAAGTGAGGAATATTTAGTTGTAATACAATATGGCGTAATGTTTGATTCTCTACTTCCTCTAACATTGACGTGTTGAAACATATCGAGAGGCTCCTCCGTGTGATCAAGTTCATCTATATTAGTAAAATGAAGAGTTTGTCCGTCATGAGCGTTGCGTGATCTCTACCACACACCGAGGGCTCACGTAACTCATGTAGACAAACATATACACCTCAAAGCTGTTTGAATAAAGAGAGAGGCATTGCAAGGGGTTGCGTGGCCACCCCGAGAAACACCGGGTACTTCTGATGGTACAAAATAATATGTTGTGTGGAGACGAAATCTTGTTTCACGAGGGAAAAGGTTGGCATATTAATTATGTACAGTCCCTTCTTCAGCAGACGAGAGTAAACACATATTGGACACTTGGATTCTGATATTGCCTGTCCAAACTTGTGACCATGACCTACCTCTAGCCATGCTGCCATAGTTCAGTGAACTTTGAGACCTCCAGTTTTCTGGTAGGTGTGTAGGAGTTGTCCTTCTATCCGCCTTCCAATGTTTAATATGAGGGCTCTGCGAGTATTCCGAGCTTCGAGCTGAGCCCGTCGCTTAAGCTCGAGATCGAGATTGAGAGTATTGTAGGCTCGTCATTTCTGAGCTTCCACTTGATGTACTTTATAATCTATTTTTAAAACACAATATTAAGCATATTCTCTTTAATTGAGATAATATCAGCATTTCCAGTTATACATAATTTGGTTACTTAACAAATTGTTAAAAATTAATTTCAATTTCATATTAATAACGTAACAGAACTTTAAAACCACTTTCGACCAGAAAATTTATTCAATATTTTCGTCCATTTTGAATTATACTTGATTGAAGTTGTTTACTTGTGTTGCCATGACAAAACAATGAAAATAAAAATAGCTAAGAGGATTACTAAATAAATGATTCTTTTTACTATTTTTACCTGGTCCCTTTCTAAAATAATGATTTATGTTAAATTTAAAATGTAATATCAAATATATTATATTAAATGTTTTCAAACTTAAGCTATTTAAAACTTGTATTAATTAATAAGTTTAGCTACAAACTAGCTCTAGTTTAGTTACTATTTAGTTATAGAATTAAGTTGGTTAACCTGTTTAAAATCAATGTGGGTCTTATTTATTGGAATACATATTTTACCAAAGTTATCACATTTAAATTAAAAAAGCACTTACTATTTCATATTGTTTGCTAGAAATATTATTTTTAATTTTAAAGTATCAACATCAACTCTTATAAGTATTTAAAATTTAATTGAAGTAAATTTCTCAATAAAATAATGTCCAACGAGAGCCTGTACAAAGAGCATGTGTAACTGGGCACAGAGGAATGGAAATGGAACAGAAGACGGGATCATGGACGATTATACCAAGGAATAATAAACGAAATACAAAACACTTCTAATTTCTAGTTGTTTGTGATTCTTACATTTTCTTTAAGGGTAAATCACATTACTGAAGCATATTTTATGGAAATATTGGCTTATTAAAACATCGGTTTTATTAACTTTTAATCAAGACAGAGTATAAACACTCTACAATAATGTAAAGTGATAGTGAAGGAAGCCAACCTGGAAGGATAGTTAGGATAGACCTGGATATAGACAAACACTTCTCTATTTTCTTCCTACACTTGTACACTTCCTTCAAACTTCATGCAATTATTGATTTTATTAACTTTTTTTTAATAATTGTTGGTGTAATTTAATACCCTTAAAGACATGAGTGTTGAAACCCTTTTGTTAGATTTTTAGTTGAGTGCTTTTTTAAAAAAAATAATTTATGAGTGTTATTTCTAATTTAAAAACTGATATTTCCATTATTTAACTTCTTTTTTTTTCAAAATTATTTACTATTTATAAAAATGAGTGCCATTCATCTTTAAGAACATATGTTTTAATATACTTCTAACATTTAAAATAATGAATATACAAAACTCGAACTCAAGAGTTTTAAGAAATACTCGACTCGAATGAAAAAACCCAAGCTCGCAGACCCCTATTTAATTTAATATGTACAGCCATTTGGTGTCATTTTTCCTTTGTTCATATTATAAAAACTCACGCATATATGTTGTGCAGCTACGAAGAATGACATAAGCCAAGCTCGTGTGTTTACATTAAATGTGGACGAGATCCTGATCTTTGGGAAAAGGTGGATTCATCAATTGTCGTAAGTCGAGCTGGATTTGCTATTTCCAAAAGGTGTTGGTGTAAAACAAAGCGTGCTTGGTGTTACTCCTCATTGTTAAGGACCGAGATACACTCTACTCTACCGTATTTTGGGGGAGTGAAGTTACTTGTCAAGGTCGATCATCCTGTGTTGTAGTGAGCCAGACTGGGAATAGAGATTGTTACTATGTGTGGGTGTCTTATGACATCTGTCAGTGAACTCTCCCGCCAACGCACCCTGTCCTCCGGCTCCTCCTTCAGCTCACAGAATGTTCTTACTTCCTTCAAGTCATCCAATATTTGAATACTCCTCCTTCCCTCAACCTTTCCTTCTGTTTCGTCGTGTAGAAGACATCTCCTCCTAAGGATGTGTCTGATCCAGTTTGCTTTGCATCAAAGGATCACATCCTAAATGGTTCTCTTCTCGCCCAGTCTTCTCAGGACTTGTTCATTTGTCCACCTGATCTTCTCAAGTCTTCTCCAGCTCCACATTTCAAAGCTCTCCAAGTTTATGCTCCATACAGTGTAATGCTCCAAATGCAACATTTCTTCAGGTTCCTCCTCAGTTCCAAACTCAACTTGCTGGTCCTCAGTAACCTTCTCTTGTTGAAAGAGTCCTTGGCCACGGCGATCCTTGACCTAATTTCCTTGGTGTAGTAGACATTCTTTGTAGAGATTAAGGGGGTGTTAAACTAAAGAACCTTAAAGGGGTGTCATTTATAGCTAATTTAAAAAAAAAATTCTTTAACTTTGGGTTTGTTCAACTTCACTTATCAGATCTCTAGTTATGGGAAACCTCTTTTCACCATCTGAAACACACACTATTATACATGTAAACAAGTCTAGGAACAAATATCAACAGTTTAACACCCCGACTGGGCCAAGCTCAGGTAACACTGACCCATGGGGTACATTTTAAAACCCTAATCAACTGCTCTGGTGCTAATCGCGGGGAAAGGTATTTTCAAACCACTAATTGTACATGTGTTGAAAGTGTTATAACCCACAAATAAGGTGTTATGATATAAATGTCGGAAGGAGGACAGAAGGCCATGGCCTACACAATTACTAGAAACCTGGAAGCCTCAAAACATGTTCATGGTGACAGAGTAAAACACATTTGTGTGTTAATTGTCAACTTTGAAGACTACAATGTTCTGGCAAGTGCCGTCTCGCAGTATCCTGTGTTGTGTACACAAACCAAGACTCAATCTCACAACAGCCACGATATGTTGATATATGTCGGCAGGTGACTGGATGGCCTCGGACGTGTCGGATATAAGAGACCTGGACGAACTAGAGGTCTACGGCAGTGAGGCACAAACCTCACTACATATTGCTTCATATATTTTTGAGGTAGGTCATTATCTGGATTATAATTAGAACTGTAACAACATTTTTTAAGTTGCAAACATCACTTTTTTGTCATTATTGAGTAATTATTACAGTTTATGGAAAGAGTTTTCATTAAATTTAGATCTCATTTATGCATGAATATCTGCCTAGTACACAGACAAATAATATACGCAGACAGTCGACCTCCAGGTTAAGATGTTGGGCTCCTTTTGACAGGTTGAGTCCTTCACCGCTAGGATCACCCCCCAGTGTTGAAGGACTTGAACTGGCAAAACTGGGGGAAAACAAAAAAAATTAGTTTGTTCAAAACCTTAATTAAATTTTAAATACATTAATAGTTATTATTATCACATCGATGTGTGATATTTGATTATGATCGGCAATCGTGTGAAGATCCAACATTTTCATAATTATTGACAGATTTATAATAATTACATTACTTAAACCCAATAACTATGAAAACACCCTCCAAATAGCAAATGGGCTTTGGGAAATCGTCATAGACTCTCTGCCTTAAACTACGAGTGAAGAATGACCCTGGGCACGAGACGAGTCCTGGATAGCTCAGTGGTGAGAGCAGTGGCGTACTAAGCCAAAGGTCCCGGGTTCGATTCCCGTGTCTAGGTGTCATTTTTCAACTATCAGAATATATCTGTGTGGTCTGATCCCTCACTAATTGCATACATAATATCTTCGGCTATTTTATTCTCAACAATGTTGGTGTTGAAACGAGGAGAAGAATTGAGTCAGGAGATGCTTACTATTTTAACAGCTCGCCTTCTGTCAAGAAATGTTCTCTATGGCTGTGAAACATGGCATCTCACCTCACAACACAAAATAAATTGAAGCTGTTTGGTTCAAGAGGGGATAAAGATACTGAAGAGGGGAGGATGCTACATAATGATGAGTTAAATACCATGTACTCATCACAAGCCATTGTTAGGATAGTAAAATCTCACTGATTATGGCGGGCAGGACATGCAGTGTCAATGGAATAATCTAGAACTGTCAAACCCAATTGGAAGACAGAGACGCAGATGAGAAGATACCATTAGAATGGGAGATAGTGTGTAATGAGGTGGACTGGATAGAAAGGGATAGGTGGCGTACTTTTGTAAGTGTGACAATGAACTTTCCAGTTTCTTATGGAATTATATTATGCTATTAGACAGATCTATCAGTAATAATAAAATATTGCAAACATTTGTACAGTAAAACAATTTTTAAATTATTTAAGCATATAAAGTTTTATCATTAACCGCACAATAGTCTTTTTTAGGATGTAAACACTTAACAAAAACCGTTAAAAATTTGATCTTTGGCTTAGGTACTTATTTAATATATTACTTTGAATGGTAAAAGTGGACTTGTCTGCCCATAATAGATTGGAATAACTTTGTTTTGAAACAACGCAGAAGAGTGGTGGTGATCTTGTTGGTTGTTTTAGGTTTGCGATAGTTTGCTCAACATCGGGCCATGTGGGAACATATCGATGGGAGAGCCTGCGTTCCTCTCTGAGGAGTTTTCAACCAATGAAGACCCTGATATCGAACTGTTTACAACATCAGGCTATGGGAAGAATGGAGCTCTGTGTGTTCTCCAACGCTCCATTAGACCACAGGTTTGAGCAATCTTATTAATGTTGTTATAATGAGTCAAATAGGTATTAAAAACTCATGGCTGTCCATCTTGTTGGGTTCCTTGCACATTACTTCTACACTTGTTGCAGCATCTTCTGTATCCATGTCTATCCTCACACTATATGTAGTCTATTAGTTTGCTGTCCGAGCCTCAGAGATATTTTCTGTGTTTTTGATTGTTGTTCTCCCTGCACCTCTTTCAAATGAGTCCTAGTAACGTCATATATCCCACATACTTCACTAGCTTTGTTTGAGTTGAGATTGTCCTTGGAGTTGTCTGCTCTGTATTCCCAACACAACTTTACCTCTGCTTTCAACATCAATAAAGTCACATGTTTTTGATAACCTCTTCAAATCAGATAGAAAATTATCAAAGAGCTCATTTTCTTCTTGCTTCCTACTGTAAAAGACGAATCACTCATACAACCGCATTCCTTTCAAGTTCGATTATTATATCCTCATGATCTTTTTCTGCTCTTCAGTTAATTTAAGAGAGTTGTATTCCTGTAGGCCCTATTATACCATGACATTCAACAACAAGGCCACTTCAACCTGTACATCTATTGAATCTTTATCACCGTTTGAACTCTCGAAAGTATTCAGCTATGTTACCTTCTAAAGACAGTCTTACATCCGTTTCTTATGTCTTATTCCCAACTTCACAAATTAATCACAATAGGTACGTTTAACTTTCTTGAACGTTTAATCGCACAATTATCACATTCATACCACAACAGGTATTATCCACATCTAATGCGCCATGTTGTATTATATTTCAAGGTTGTTGTGGTCTATAATTCTATTTATTATGGGGTTACTTTATTCAATGCTAAGACGATTCTCAACAGTAATCACAGTTCACAGAAACTACACAGAATATAAACCTTACTTAACTAAGATAATTTTTCACGATAAGCAATTCTTATATAAGCTTTTGATACTATAGGTGAGATGGGACATGGCTGGTGTCGCCATCTTTTGTTCATACACGTCATATCATAGTGTTTGTTGTATGCTCACTGTCTGCTGTACGTAGATAGGTCACGATACCCGTTTTTATTGATTCTGATGCTTGATTTTGATTCTCAAGCTCAACCTCAATTTTTCGATTCTCGACTCCGATTTTGAATATTTCCTTTTTCATTATTTTTCCAAGCACTATTGTATATAAAACCCAAGTGCCTGATGCCCCACTCCCCCCTCGATGTGAAACTTGGACTCGACCTACAACACATGGTTACGTGAAACACTCTCACAATCTTATAGATACTCACTAAACACACTAAACATCTTCAAAACTGAAAATCAAAATCAAAATTTGAAAAACTCGAAATTAATACAACAAATAGCGGATTTTATAACGGAAACAATAACACATTTCACACGTTACAAAAATTATAAGTGTTCAGCCATAAGTGAGTATACGCACGTTAGCTCGCCAGTAATTAGTGATAAGTTTTGGCAATGATATATTGATATATTTAATATATCGGGCTCCGCTCTAAATCTATTGAATTAAAATAAATATAATGGTGTTTGCTTTATTTTTATTAACCAGGTCAAGTTTTGTTCGATTTTTATTAAATTTGTCAGATTTAAAGAGCTAAATAAAACATTAAATATTGAAAAGTGACGGAGAATATAATTACAGGAGAGTGGCCATTCTAATTTGATAGAAATAGTGTATCTTTCAATATAACCGTTGTGATATATTGATATAGTACAGAAAATTGCCATCCCTAGTCTACATATTATATATATCAATTGTTTGTTGAGAGTCAATTATTGTACTCTAACAGTCTCACCTAACTTTTACTTAAAAAAAGTGTGTCAAAGCTGTTAAGTTTTTTACTTCTTACTACTGTCATAATGTCAGGTTGGTTTTTTTTTGGAGACCATTTATTTTTCATGTAGAACACCTCAGAATGTTAGGGCCAATACGGTATATTTACAATTTGCTGGCATTTAAGTGAAACAGTAGTTAAATTAATATGAGAGTTAATCAATTATTACCTATTCTGAATGTTGCCGTTTTGTTAAGTTGCATATTTTATCGAGAGCTAAGAATAAAAGTAACGAGAATTATAATATTAAGAGAGTTTCTTGATTCTTTGTATAACAGTAAGAATGAGGGGTATTGGCTTCAGTCGTATGTTCAGTGTCTGTCGTTTGTACAGGTGGTGACGACGTTTGAGCTGCCCGGCTGTGTGGACATGTGGACTGTGATAGGAAGCAAAGACCCTGTGGAGGACACTAGTAGTGGAGAGCACGAGTATACTCACTCATTCATGATCCTGAGCCAACACGAGTCCACCATGGTGCGTACCAAACCCTTCTATTCTATGGTACAGGCAACTTGAGTGTTGATTCTTGACTCGTTTGGTTGAACAAGCAAACATGAACTGTTAGATACTCTAGACAATGGGGGACTTGCCTGGGGATTGTACAGGGATTCCTCGCTTTGCACCACAAACTTCATAAACAAAAATCAAATTATTTGCTTGATTTTTATTTTTTTAAATAATGCAGTCGACCCTCCCACCCTGATCTGTGAACACCCATCACCTCGACATGTCCGATATGGCTCTCCGTGTATAGAACAGCACCCAACTTCAACGCCTGTGGACATTTTGGGGCCAAAGAAGGGGGGAGACATATCAGACAAGGGCAGGTTGTCTTTAAAATAGCAAAAAACATTATACACTTTTTTTCGCCAGAAATAAATTTATGTTTTCAGATAAAATATGTTGTTTAGTGTTGCCTTGATTAGATTGTAAACTGTATATAAAAGATATTTTTTTTTAGGAAACCATAATATTTTATGACTTTACTTTTTTTGTGACCATGTCCCAGTCCCGTGAATGACACTGTATGTGTTGTAATAATTACATAGTATCTTTGGGAACAAATATAAACCATGAGCGGAAAAAATAGTTGACTAGCCCGTTCCAAACTCGTATTTTATAATTTAAATATGGGAAAGGAGTTAAGAGCATAGTTTATATCATATTGGATTAGTCGGGAAATAGATACATTAGCATATTTGAACCAATACCATCAAATACAGTCTACATTAGATAACAGCAACTTTAGAGTCAGGGAAATACACAATATCTGGTAAGCAAATATTCAACTATGCTAAAAATTATATAACTCTTCTCAGCTCCGATGTTTATTTATTATGGATCTATACCAAACATTGGCTTGAAGTATGCTCCTATCTAAGTTATACTTTGGATCTTTGGATGACTGTTAGTATCTACCTATCTTTTTTGAAGCTCACCCTCACTAAGTAGATATTTCAATATGTTGCAGATCCTTAAAACTGGCCAGGAGATAAATGAGGTGGATCATTCAGGATTCTCAACTCAAGGTCCTACAGTGTATGCCGGTAACTTGGGCTACAACAGATTCATTATTCAGGTAAACTACAATATGTTTTCCAGACCGTCTCATTCACAAGGCTTGGAAATAGAAGTGGTAATTAGCTATAATAATACTGATGATGATGATGATATTAACGACAACAACTACTAGAAGCTAGCCTTCACAACACCTGCCACTGGGAGTCTTTCTATTAGTTGGTTTTAACACTGGTGACAAGGGGTCCAAGAGGCAAGGAGTAGGTCATATATAACCCGCTTGTGTGTATAAATATTGACAGTGCCAGATATATATATTCACACTACCAGTAACTCATATCTAAAGAGAATATAACATTATACAGTACACGGAACATGGAACATGTAATTTTGTAGAAAAACAATCCGTAAATCATATAATTTAATATAATATATTTAGTACCGACCGTGTAATCAGTTAAATAAAACGTGCGCAACATCGAAATTCTTTCTAATTTCATCAAGATAACTATCAAATATACTCAGATCAAATAACAGCGAGTAAATGCGCAGTAAGGCATGCTCGCGTCGCCATCTCAATAAAACCCCGGTATCATTAGAATTAGGTCTCAAGCAACAGGGCAATATTTCATTATAAATACATATCATCTTAATTGATGCTGTATCGTGGGTCAAATATCAATATATAAGTTAATATCATCATAATTGGCTCCCAATCGCGAGGCATCATTAGTATATAACTCCACATCTTCATAATTGGCGCTCATCGCGGATGTGTAACATCATAAGGGCTGTCCCTGCTAGTTAGTCTAGGGTAGGAATGTAGGGTTGTCCCTGCTAGTTAGTCTAGGGTAGGAATGTAGGGTGGTCTCTCCTGGTTAGTCTAGGGTAGGAATGTAGGGTGGTCTCCCTGGTTAGTCTAGGGTAGGAATGAGTAGGGTGGTATCTCCTAGCTAGTTTAGGGGATGAGTATATTGATTGGGAAGTGAAAACCATCACTAAGCCATGTTAATTGTAAACATACTTTCTGTTGCACCTGAAATCATGATTTAAATTTAACAAAACCTGTATTTTCAGACAGCTCAAAGGTTATTTTATGGGGTTTAATAAAGGAGTGAGAATTTCTGTCCAAGAACTCAATAATAATATAAACAATACCACCGTATGTACATTAATTTGTGTCAAAACTACATGCTCAACTGTTGCACAGTGGGAAGTTGGCGGACTTGTCAGTTAGCTCACAGTTTCAATAAGTGAACCTATAAGTGAATGTTTAATGGACCGATAGTGTGGTCCTGATGATGACGCACGCAAACCTCCACTCACATGCACATTGCATCAACTTAGTCAAGTGTTTGCGTACAACCCTAACATGTGTCAGGACTTGACAGGTTAAAATATTAACACTCAGTAAGAAACCATTACTACTTTGGCCAATGACAACACTGTAAAGTTGGAATTATGTTTCATATCTATTCTTTCTATTCTGATCCCTCGTTCCTGTTTTCTGTGACGGGATTGAGCCGTAATGACCGGGGATTTTCCTCAAAAGTCAGTCATTGTCTCGCCCGAGTATACTGTTGACTGTTTTCCTCGCCTGTAAAGGCCACAGTGTTTTTTCTGTTCTGTTCTGTTCTTTCTTACATACAGGACTTGTTGTTTGAGCTGTAAAGTGGTGTTCACAGGTGTCCCCGATGGGTGTGCGTCTCCTGCAAGGCCTGGAGCAACTGCAACACATCCCCTTGGACCTGGGCTCTGCCATCGTGCATGCATCGTCTGCCGACCCCCATGTGGTGATCCTGAGTGAGGACGGACAAGTGATCCTTCTGACGCTGAGGGAAACTCGAGGACAGAGCAGACTCACCGTCACCAGACCCGCACTCTCACTGGTACACTTCACCTTCACTAACGAGGAACTTCACAATGCACTACTTAGTTAGTAAACTGCCCAGAACACCTGCCTGCCTTGTTACAACTTGTGTTCACGTTCTAATTACAGAGGCCTCATATCGTGACACTGTGTGCATACAGAGATGTTAGCGGCCTCTTCTCAACCACTCTACCCGAGGAAGAACTGGAAGTCTGTACGAAGACTAATATTAAAGTGGAAGAAGACATCAAGAAGTAAGCCATGACTTTTACAAGATTTCACTAAAACTTGTTCTTTAGATTAATTGTGTTGGTAAACCTGTGGGTGGATCCGGCCAGAATTTGAACTACAGTCTCAACCTCTTGGAGTGAGAGTGAAACAAGACCCCTGCTTGTAATAGTGGCGTCATTCATATATTAATAATCTAGTGACGTCTATTGTTATACCAGCAGGGACACATGGATGAAGGTGTCAGTCTAGTCTAGTGTTATACCAGCAGGGACACATGGATGAAGGTGTCAGTCTAGTCTAGTTTTCTGGAGATATGGACAAGTGTAGAATTTAGACCGGGCCATAATTATTTAAATCAAATACTCAATTTGAGTTTTATTTTTATTTTTTAGAGAAGTTGATGACGAAGATAAAATGTTGTATGGTGAAGCTGACTCATCATTTGATCCTCCAGTCATTGTGGAGACATTTAAGAGCCCCATTGCGCCAACAGAAACAGAGAAAACTATCCCTTGGTAAGTGAAGATAATAATTCTTATAAATTAGATCTATGTACAGTATTTGGAGCTCTCCTCCTTAAGGGGGTATTTCATACTGGTGTATGTTATTGTTTGCATGTAGCAGTTATCTTGTTATTCCCTGGCCAACCTGGTCATAGCCAGTCCTTGCACAGACAATGTTTGTTCAGGAGTTGCACACGCTACCCTTAACTGTCCAGCGCTGTGTCAGGAGAAGGGATGCACGCGCCATGCCAACAACACACACCCGGCTGAGGAGAAGCTCAGATCACCATCACTATAGTGGCCTCGACAACGAGTAGAAGACTCAATAAAGATAAATAACATTTAGCACCAGGTCATGATTCTACCTTTCCACGGTATCGCACCCTCCTTTCTCCCCCTCCTCCACCTCACTGCACCATCTTAAGTCCCAAGACCTCTTTCTTCCCCCTCCTCCACCTCATTGCACCATCTCGAGCCATTTCACCAGCACTAATGACTCTACCACACCCGAGCCCAGCACTTCTCGGATGGTGGTAACAGAACAAAAACAAGACTCTGTCACCAGTACCCGACATGTGCGGCTGTTAACAACACATGGCTGAATATTGGTATAAAAGGTTCATGTGAATGTGTCAACTTATTGGCCATTCACATATGTTCTGGGGGAAAGTCACTATGCACACATACAGATATTGGAGGAGCAATGTAACCCACTGCATTTCTCAGTAAAATTACCAGAAATCAATAGATCTCTTTGTGCTCATTCACCTGAAGCAGAGGCATCTAGCAAAATACACTTTGATTTCATTTTGAATATAATGCATCATCTAGACATATGTGCCAATAATTACAAATATCCACTCTTGATTATTGATAAAAAAACTGTGCGTTTATAACTCTTTTAAGAAATAAGTCAAATCTGAATGAATCCTCGTATTACCAAGACATCTCTAAACCTTAAATATTAAATGTAAGAAATTAACTTTCCCTCTTGCCAGCCTACAACTCCTCAATCAATACTGATTGTATCACATCACTCATGTTGCTCCTAACGTGTCATCCTCATTCAGTTAAATGTAGGTTACCGATCATGGGTCTGGTTGTTGAGCTATTCCTTTAGTTAGATTGGTTTTGCACCACCAATACGCAACAGATTCTAATTCAAAATCTTTAAAAAAATAAAAAATGATGTTAGGAATGTGCAAAGGCCACTTTTTCAATTCAAAGCTGAATTGAATGTCATGAGATATTCCCAAAGCTGAATTGAACGTCATGAGATATTCCCAAAGCTGAATTGAACGCCATGAGATATTCCCAAAGCTGAATTGAACGTCATGAGATATTCCCAAAGCTGAATTGAACGTCATGAGATATTCCCAAAGCTGAATTGAACGTCATGAGATATTCCCAAAGCTGAATTGAACGTCATGAGATATTCCCAAAGCTGAATTGAACGCCATGATATATTCCCAAAGCTGAATTGAATGCCATGAGATATTCCCAAAGCTGAATTGAATGTCATGAGATATTCCCAAAGCTGAATTGAACGTCATGAGATATTCCCAAAGCTAAATTGAACGCCATGAGATATTCCCAAAGCTGAATTGAACGCCATGAGATATTCCCAAAGCTGAATTGAACGTCATGATATATTCCCAAAGCTGAATTGAACGCCATGAGATATTCCCAAAGCTGAATTGAATGCCATGAGATTATTCCCAAAGCTGAATTGAATGTCATGAGATATTCCCAAAGCTGAATTGAATGTCATGAGATATTCCCAAAGCTGAATTGAATGTCGTGAGATATTCCCAAATCTGAATTGAATGTCATGAGATATTCCCAAAGCTGAATTGAATGTCATGAGATATTCCCAAATTTGAATTGAATGTCATGATATATTCCCAAATTTGAATTGAATGTCATGAGATATTCCCAAAGCTGAAAAAAAAGTTTGTATATTGAAAAAAAGTTTAGTGTTGGATAAAAATATTATACTTTATATAACTATGTAAATAAATATAATTTACAAAATGCTTTAGTCCAAATGTAATTAATATATTTCTTCTATAATTATAAATAATCTTTTATCACAAAATTCAATCCAATTATTTTCCGATTTATTTTACACTGACACTAATTAGTAGGGGTGATCAGGCACCTGAAATTTCAAGCAATAAATCAGGTATATAAAAATCCCAGAATGTTGGGTGAGTATTTTTTATGACCGTATTTTGATCAAACATCTCAAGAACTTGGTAAGTATATAATACCATGCTAGCACCAACCTCTAATTTAAACTTTGAAAAAAAAGTGTTTAACTGATATTCATAGCCGAGTTATTTCATTTCAACTGATACTAAACAGAGGTATTATTTTTTTATTAATTCGTAAATTATTATTTTTGCTTTCAAAAAACTACGATGACATCTCTCACCGGTTACAAGTCTACAACATAGCAAAATCAAGATTCCTACAATTTAATTTTCTCTGTCAATACCAACAACATAACAAATTCAACATTTCCATAGTGAGCTTTTTAAGCCCTATGCTTGCGAAAACTTATTTTAAATTAGTTTTCTCTCTATTTCTTTAATTCATTATTATTAGCCAAATTTGTTGGGAACAGAACTTTCACAAACCAAAGCTCTAGTATTAATTATAAATTCTTGAGTTAAAATAACAGTTTTTTCTTTAATCAACTGTAATTGTTTTAACTTTAATTTGAAATTTAATAGGCCTGGGACAAAGTTGTTTCTATCTTCTTCTTTTTTAAATTAAATTAGACTATTAAATTTATAATTTGAAATGTTACAGGCCTGTGACAAAGCTGTTTTCAAAATGAAATGCCCACCTGAATCTGCCCGTGCCCGAGAGTAATTTTATAACGCCTGCCCAAGCCCGCCCGATACAAATACTTGCTGCCTGACCACTCCTACTATTTGTGATGGAAATAATAGCAGAACATTAAATATATATATATAAATGTGTGTTTTAAATTAAAATATATTTTTTGCCAAAGCTTTGTTATTGTTTTACTCTAGAATTGAAGTTGAAGTTCTTGAAGCTTTGCACACCTAATATATATATATATATATATGTATTATTTTCCAGGTGGAAGAAGTACCTGCAGGAGATAAAACCAACGTACTGGCTGTTCCTGGTGCGCGAGAATGGGAACATGGAAATGTACACGCTACCTGACTTCCAGCAGATGTACCTGGTGCGCAACTTTGGACAGGGTCTGCGTGTGCTTGCGGACTCGACACACTCTGTCCCCCCCTCGATGACAGCAGACGCCACCTACGACACGGAGGTCCAAGAGATACTTGTGGTGGCCTTGGGTCAGTTCCACCTCTCTTTCTTACAAGTAGAACAGTGAAACTAGACTTTAATCATGAGAAATACACTCTTTGGTTCAAAATTAACTCAAATATGCATACCTGCACCCTGGAAAACAAGGGAATTTGCTTGGTCAGGGAAAAGTCGGGGAATTTTCACATATTCACTCAAAAATACACTACTTTTATTTACAATATTTGTATTAACATTATTATTTCTTCCAGTTGATACACACCGTGAATATATTTTTTACAGTCGTCCCTTTTAGGCATTATAATTTCTATCATCAAGGTCAATAGGTGATTTTTATGCTGGCTTTCTGCCCCTATAACATACAAATTGAACCAAAATTGAGTCATGGTTATGTGTCTATGAGAATTCGATTACGTTATAAAAAAAGAAACTAAAGTATAATATGTCTGGCCATAATATGAAACTGTTCTGATGTAAGGAAATATTATAATATCTCAATATGATCTCACCGAGATCTAACTTACATCTCACTATCCCATCACTTTGGGCTGAAATCCTTCAAGTCCTTCATTGAGTGATGTGTATGTGTCTAAACATATGTTTACATCCATTTGTGGTCTTACTAGAATACTGTTTATAATTCTTAATGACTGGAAAACCTGGACAGTTTGGCTGGACACCCTGCTTGCTCAGTAAAGTTTCATGTTTTACAACCTCGTATCATTATCAGATAATATTTCTATGTGGTTTTCCAAGTGCCTTTCAAACATAGTTTATGTTACATCTATATAACTATGTGTTTTATAGTCAGGAATAAATGATGATATATTAAATATAGAGCTGCATCTATATCGCTATTTTATCTATGAATCTCAAATCTTTAATCCATGTCTGACTCTTATAAAACAGGATAAACATCAAAATCTCACTTTACCATAGTAATTATGTTGTTATAGAAACTATAAATAGCAACTATAGCTTGACATAGTTTCTGTAAGCAAACAATAAAGTTGATAGAAATAAAGTTTGGAAAGCGATGGAGTAGGTTGAAGTGGTAATGAGAGTGTAAAGCAAGTATTAGGATAACAGGAGCTGTGTTAAGATGGAGCGTGAGAGAACAGTGTGTATCCAAATATAAAATAGAGTGAATCAATAAATGTAATGGCAATGGAAATGGTCACGAACAAAGTGGCAGGAAACAACGCAAGCCACGATGTTTGCTGGAGACTGATGGTTTGGGGGGAGAAGGAAGGGGAAGTACAGGAACAACTACAAGAATGGAATGAGGTTTGATGGAGTAGAACTGAGATAAGTACAGAACGTAAAACATATTGGAAGCGTGACTGAGGGACCTGCTTTGGAGGAGAGAAGTGCCCTTGAAGTGTACTTTGTACCCACTGTCACATGTGCAGCAGAAACATGGACAATGAATGTAAGAGAGACTAGGGACGTGGAGGACATGAGGATGAAGTTATCTGGGGAAGAGTCGGAGTACGTGAGATAGTAGAGACTGAGATGAACAATGAATGTAAGAGAGGCCAGGAACGTGGAGGAC
>CABEEJ010005409.1:22564-48162 GCA_901482245.1 Timema douglasi | reverse complement strand
GGTGGGGGGGGGGGGGGGGGGGGGGTTTCCAAGAGATTTTACGAAATATTTCAGGGTTTCTCCAAACAAAAAGGTTGGAAATTACAGCTCTATGTGACTTAGAAAAAAGTTCTTTCACTATGAATAAAACGGTTACCGGGTGATACATTTAGTAGCATCTTAATTAGCTTAGCCATTTGAATACAATCAATAGTTTTCCATTTTTGTTCTTCCCACGGTCATTCTATATAATCCGCGTCTTATTATACTTTTGGGCTAACGATATATTCACACTATCGTGGTAAAGACAAAAAAGGAATAGTTGAGAGAAAATGTATCTACATTCGCGTGGGGAGATAGTGGAAAACTTAGTTTGAATATTTCACAAGCGCGTGGACCAGCGTCGTTCGGTGAATAGGACACACTGGAGAAAAAAAATATGAGAGGGGTAATTCGTGGGGACGAGGTGCGTGGAGAAACCAACGGCACATCCACCCTTATAAAAATAAAATCACCCCCTCAAACCACTCCCAAGTCGTAACATTCCTTCCGATATCTGAGTCGCTCCGAGGTGAGGTAAGGCAAGGGAACAAGGATATATGGGCGAGGAGGTGGGGAGGAAAACGCTATTTTCGAGATTCCACCGGATTCATCCGCGTTTTCTTCTTTCTTCTCCTTTTGGTTGCAAATACTTAAGATAGGAAACGACCGTGGGAGCAGAGAGAGAAATCTAGGATAGGTAACGATAGTAGGAGAGGAAGAGAGAAGCGAAAGGAAGGTAAAATAAAGACAGAACGAAATATCAAGATCCTCAGAAATCGTCAATCCTGAGACGTTTTCTCCGAAGGCTTGAGGATGCGCTTGGAAGGAGAAGGGGAAGGGAGTGGGTGGTGAGGGATAGATGGTGGGAGGGAAAGACTACGAAGCATAATAAATGCGTCGAATGCAAGACGTCGCTAGTAAAATACGATATAGTCTAATATATTGCTCTTTACTTGAACGGGATTCCATTCTATAGGAACCCCCTCGATCAGGCGGACTAAGGTGTAAGTCTCGTTTTATCTGGTCTGCCTGTGACAGAGGCGAGGTTAAGGCCCGAATTCCGAACGGATTTACCTATTTTTCTTAGCACCGCGTTTGACTAGTCGTTTGGGTTATAAGCCTATGTACTAAAATTAGTCTAATGTGTTAGGGGTTAGGAAGGTTGAATTTAGGGGAAGTGGAGGGGGAGTGGAAAACTTCTAGGGAAAACTACCTTCTGAACACCCGATCTTCCCATCATCGCCAGCGCGAGTCACGCCTCCTACCATGCGGCCACCGAAGTGGGTGATCCCCCAAATGGTTTTTTGTTTTTTCCAATGAATTATTTGCCAATCTCAAACCAAGCAAACGCATGTATCTAAATCAGTAGCGTACCCAAGAGGGGGCTTGAGAGGGCTCGAGCTCCCCTACCGTAGTTTGGAGATCGCAGATCCGAAGAAAAACTAAAATGGGGGGAGGGGGTATGACCAGTAAAACATTGTGAGCAAACAAAATATCAAGTGCCACACATCCTTGTGTTGATCCTCCCTAGTAGTCCTAATTGATGTTCTTGCAGTCTAGGAAGTGTCCTAAGTCCTGACGATTGCGGCAGGTTCCGAATCTCCCAGCTTCACACGTGGTGGTTCCATCGAGGAGTTACACAGTGGCCGGACATTTACCTACTATAAATAATCGGTGATTTTTGTGACTGTAGACCTATGTGACGACTACACCAACTTTAATTTAGGCCCATTTATTTATTTTGTTAGATTATCATGTTTATAATAGTACAAATATAAATGATCAAGTTCGCAAATACCGATAAAAAAAACCAAAAAAGTTTCTAGGTGCATTATGTTAATGCGCTGAATTATTTATTTTGTAAAATAACCAGTGAATGTATAGAATCACCGAAAGCGATGGTTTCGTTATCAAATAATAGGATTTATCTAAATTTACCAGTGATTTATAAATTCCCCAATGCGGTTTGGTGAAAGTATGTAATATGAACTATTATCTACATTTACCGGTCGTTTTATCAAATATTTAGTTAAGTGGATAAAATTATATAACATAAATCCCAAACTAATCTAAACTAACCTTGTTTAACTTAACCTAAGCTAATATAAACCAGAGTAAGCTTGTCTAAACTAAGCTAACTTGCCTAAGTATCCCAACAACCTAATCTTAACGTGACTTATTAACATTCACTGGTGGTTGATGGTAATTTTGTAAAATGTTTGGCGAGTATGTGAACTAAACCCCGATTTTGTTTGGAAGAACAGTAGATAAAATTCAAACATATTTAAATGCGGGCAACAGTGATAACATTTTACCATATTATTTGTGTTTTTTATAGGTATTTATAATATCAATAACAATATCACTAATAGTGGCAGCTGCAGATAGCACGACTTGATGTATGGATATGTTAAAATTGTTTTAGTAACTTTAGTAATTAACTTCTACTGTTCTTTCTAAAAAAAGTTGTAGTATAGTAAATACATATTTTTTACATTCTCCAAGTGAAGCAGTGGCTTTGTAGTATCACCGGTGACTTTACAAACTCATCATATTTAGCACATTCACAGTAGCATATATATTGGTAAAAATAAATCCTCCGGCAGATGGGGGAACTTCCTCCAGACCCCCCTTGAATCCCCCCTCCCTACCTCGCAATCCTGCGTAAGCTACTGATCTAAATTCTATATTTCTCATGCCTCTCCCATTAAGGTAAACCAAGAAAATAGCCCGGACGAGTAGTAAGACGAGGATCACGGAATTCAATAATGTACGTCCATAAATTGGTCCGACATTGACAACAAATCACGCGATCGAGATAATCTCGCACCTGGTGTAGATCACGCAAACTAAGTGCGTGTTCGTGAAAAGTCCAGCCGGATAGGTTTAGAACTGCTACAATTCCACAAAGTTTAGTCGTTCATTAAAACAGTAGAAATAAACTTTTAGAAAATACAAAACTATTTTTTTTTACGGTCAACATTGCTCATTTTACTTAATTAAGTGTTTTTTTATAAGTAATAATATCCATCAAAAGTGACAGCTTCAAATCACATGACTTGATGTATGAATAAGTTAAAGTAGATGCAGTAGCTTTTCTAGCTGTCAGGTGAAGTTATTCCTATGAAAAATTGGACCGTAGTTCAAAAGGGACTCATGCACCCATTCAAGAGCCAATCTAACGACCGATTAACAGGGAATTTAGGTACACGGTTAGGCTTGAACCATAAATCGTATCATGTCTAGCTTTCTGATCTATTTATTTGACAACAGTAGAGTGGGATCAGCTATGTTTTATTTTGCTTTATTACTTGCAATACGATAAACCGGTTTCGTAGAGCTCAATTCCAGTGTTTCCTAAAGTTGAATACAGACCGCACCAAAATTTGAAGCTTGGTTCGAGATGTATTACCAACTATAGTTAGTTATTATCTTTGGGATGAGATGGGCTTTTAATTTGGGAGTGTAGCGAATGCGAGAAAATAACAGGGTTTTTGCATTTATTAGAGGAAACCAGTTTTTGGCAAAAATAAATTAAATACTGCTCCAGTAGAAACATGGAGTTAAATTTTCCACACATGGTGATAGATAACAACAGTTGTTGAATATCTGTCAAGGGGGCCCTAGAATTTGATGAAAACTTTTTCTCTTCATTTAAAAAGTTTGTCATCTAATGCCGTTAAGTTCATGAGAGATATTCAAGAACTGTTGATAACACCATGTGAAGAAAATTAAATTCTATATTTCTACTGAAGCAATATTTTATTTACTTTGGTCAAAAAGATGTTTTGTTATAAAAACTGCACAAATATTGACCTTTTCTCGAATTCACAACATCATCACCTTCAGGGTGTTACATGGGGAACAATGAAAGCGTTGCAGCTGTTTCGAAATCCTGAATTATTTATAAAGTGGTTTGATATTTCTTAAAATAGCTTTCAACCAGATTTAGGCTTCAGTTTTTACCAGTTAAAGAGTTTTGACTTTAAATTTAAAGTCTAAAAAAAGTATGGTAGCTCATATACAACCTTAAAAAACAATCCCACATTTGCTTCAAATTTTATGTTGCGACCCTATCAAAAATGACTTTATTTGATAGAGAATGGCTAGTTCTCTGTCGTTTTATTTTAATTTCAGAAGTACAAATATTGGCGTAAAGCGTAGTTGAACTTTTCCTAAAAAAATTAAATTTTATAGCCAGAATGGGGCCTGTTGATAGCTTTCGCCCACAGTTTGGCGAAAACCACATTTAAAAATATAAAACCACTTCAAAAATGCGCGATTTCCAAACGCATATAACGCCCGCCCCATGTCCTGAAGTCAGACAATGTTCAACAACAAACAACGTGATGAATTGAAGCAGATGTTTTTACTGGGCTATTGAAACGTACAACAATACAATATCTTATGTATAATATTACACCACCGTATAGCAGGTGTAGCCTACTTTGTTGTGACGATGCTGTTCTCGAAGAGTTACAAAAGGCATTTGAATTTTGTCTGCGTGTCTACTAATTAAAACTTGAATCACTAAGCTCGGCCTTCTGGATCAAGTGATTTGCGGTATCAGACCTATTTCGTGCTCTATGTTGTTTTAAACGAATTACGTGTT
The DNA here is from genome assembly GCA_901482245.1 of Timema douglasi. Lineage (NCBI taxonomy): Eukaryota > Metazoa > Arthropoda > Insecta > Phasmatodea > Timematidae > Timema > Timema douglasi. The sequence goes on along the minus strand of CABEEJ010005409.1, from coordinate 43,529 downwards.
AGTTTATTACAACAATAGAATGAAGTACCCGGCTTTACCAGCAAGAAATATTTTTGGATAAAAATATTTTTTCAAATGCTTATAGGGTAAAAAATAAATCTTATCAATTTTCTTAATGGGTAAGTAATAAGGGGAGAGAATTGATTAAAAGGATGAAAAGGTTACTAAGGAAACGGGAAAAAGTATAATAAAATAAAAGGGATATAAAGGTTAAAAACAATCAAAACCACAGAGAACAGAAATGTCCTACAATAGTTTTATCAAATTCGACATGTTGAACTAATATTTCATATACCACCAAATTTTATAAAAAAATATTATCATTAGAAATCTTTATAGAACCCCGCTTTCCAATTTACTGCTTTTTAATTTTGAAATTTAAGTATTACACCTTAAATGGTTGTTTGGGGTGGTTTTTTACCTGTCTGAAAAATTTCAATCTTCTACTACACTAAAAAATAATCTATTATTTTAGCTTTGGAAATTATGACCCCCCCCCCTTTCTAAATAGTAATTATTAAAAATTAATGTTGTTATTGGAGTAATCTTTCTACACTCCTGAAAATTTAAATTTTCTGCCTCACCTAAAACTTTTTTTTTACCTAAGCCTCCTCTACACTTCTCCATTTAATTTTGTTTGTCTTTTATAGTTAATCAATCTGTTCTTTATAGCTTCTTGTCGGATGTCAGTTCTATGCCACACGGAAACGTGGGTGTGTTTGTTAGCTTTCCATTTAAAATCCTCCTACTTAGAAATTTCGAATTTAAAGACGAATTAGGTTATCTGGAGTTGACCTTCTACCTGCCTGCCGATTTTTTTAACATACCTAAAATTGTGTTTTTATGTTAAGAGCACCCCTCACTTTCCTGGCCTCCATTTAATAAACACCAAATTAAAAATTTGTCAGCCCTTAATATTTATTATGGAGTGGTCATTTTACCTGCCTACCAAATTTCAGTTTTCTACCACACCGGGAAGTAGTTGCTAACAATTAGTTTTTGAAATTTTGAAATCCTCCTCCCCACAAACGTCTTTTCTCCAAATCACTTTTACAGATTTCAAACAAGACTTTTTGGGTTTTCTGGAATTGTATCTCTCTACCAAATTTTAATTTTCTATATTATTTGGATTAATTAATTTAAAAAAATTGTAATCCCCTCACAGCCTCCACCCACTTTTCTACAAATCACTCTTAGAAATTTCATATTATAAGATTTATTTGGAGCTATATCATTGCCTGTCTGCCAAATTTTAATTTTCTGCTTAAGCTAAAAAGGTTTTTTTTCCTAATAAATTACAAACCCCCCTCCCCTTTCCTAATTTCTTGAATTCTCTTTTTTAAATTTCCTATTCCTTGATCTTTCTTAGTATATGGGTCAATTCCTCTTCTTCTACCTTTCTGAAATTTCAGCTTTACAGCTCATATATCAATTTTTATTTACATACACAATGCTACAACCACCATTCCACCCCCGTTGGGGTCTGAATCTTGTAAAACCCCTTCCTATCGGATGCCTATGACCTACCATCGAATTTCAAGATTCCAGGTCCAGGGTTTTAAGAGATACGACGATGGTCAGTAAGTCAGGGCTTTCGTCTTTATATATGTAGCTTTGTTAAATAGAACAGCTTCATTATTTAATCGCGTTGAAAAATATTGTTTTATTGTAGTGAAATGAGGTGAATACAACTTTAAAGAGAGTCCGAATATTATAATTTAAGAGGAAACATAGCCACGTGTCAAAAGATGTAGCTTTAACTCGAACCAGACCCCACGAATAACCCATAACATAGATATGTAATACAGCCCATTTCAGGCATATTAAGAGACAATTTAATTCACGAATAACACCTAACATAGATATGTAATACAGCCCGTTTCAGGCGTATTAAGAGACCATTTAATTCCACGAATAACACCTAACATAGATATGTAATACATTCCGTTTCAGGCGTATTAAGAGACAATTTAATTCACGAATAACACCTAACATAGATATGTAATACAGCCCGTTTCAGGCGTATTAAGAGACAATTTAATTCCACGAATAACACCTAACATAGATATGTAATACAGCCCGTTTCAGGCGTATTAAGAGACAATTTAATTCCACGAATAACACCTAACATAGATATGTAATACAGCCCGTTTCAGGCGTATTAAGAGACAATTTAATTCCACGAATAACACCTAACATAGATATGTAATACAGCCCGTTTCAGGCGTATTAAGAGACAATTTAATTCCACGAATAACACCTAACATAGATATGTAATACAGCCCGTTTCAGGCGTATTAAGAGACAATTTAATTCCACGAATAACACCTAACATAGATATGTAATACAGCCCGTTTCAGGCGTATTAAGAGACAATTTAATTCCACGAATAACACCTAACATAGATATGTAATACAGCCCGTTTCAGGCGTATTAAGAGACAATTTAATTCCACGAATAACACCTAACATAGATATGTAATACAGCCCGTTTCAGGCGTATTAAGAGACAATTTAATTCCACGAATAACACCTAACATAGATATGTAATACAGCCCGTTTCAGGCGTATTAAGAGACAATTTAATTCCACGAATAACACCTAACATAGATATGTAATACAGCCCGTTTCAGGCGTATTAAGAGACAATTTAATTCCACAGATAACGCATATTTTAGGTAGGTAATACAGCTCGTACCAGAAGTCTTAAGAGCCGGTCTCACCCCACGGATAGCACCTAACTTACTACTAAGTCAAAGGTTCCGGGCTCGATTCCCGTATCCAGCTACAGCCAGTATATTATCATAAATAGCTACAGCTCGTACCAGGCGTTTTAAGAGCCCCTCTCACTACATAGAATATTTTTCCTTTAAAAGGAAAAATAATAACCCAGGCTGTATTTTGACCACTGTAATAACATGAAAGATTTTTTTCTATTAAAAAACCAAAGCATCATAACAATAATTATAGTGTTGTGTGGTTTTAGGGGAGGACGAAGTCGGTTCTCAGAAAATAAGACAAGCGCGGATGAACTAACGTGTTTCTGACAAAAAGACGGACACCTGTCTAGTAATACGAGACCCTTAAAAAAAAAGAAGTTAGAACACTAGCTTGGAATTCCAGGTTTGAAATGTTGCACCACACCGCAGAGGCGGGCGGTGGGGGATTACAAAACAACATCCATTCTCCTCGACCCAACATCCTGTTGGGTGTCGCGAAAAAAAAATAATCCCGCGTTTTGGAGCATGTAATAGCCCAAATACAGGACAAGTCCGTCTTGACGAGATAGATTGTCTTGGTTATGTAAGTCATGCGTAACGGAAGAGTTGCATTTGTGTATGATTTGAAATACAGTCTAATTATCATAGTAAGAACCTTATCTGACAGCTAGAAAAGTTACTTTATCTACTTTAACGTATTAATGCGCCAATTCATGTGTCTCCAACGGTCACCTTTGATATATTTTTAGTACCACGTCTTACTACCCGTTCGGGTTGTAAGTATATGTATGTACTCGTTACGCTAATGTGTAAGGTTGAATCTAGAGGAAGTGTACCCAAATTTGTGTGAGAAGAGCATAAAGCCATTTAATATAAACCACCCTCAGTGCACCCAACCGGGATTCGAACCCTGATCTCCCCGTCATCGACAGCGTAGTCTATTGCGACCAGGGTGGTCCAAAGTTTTAATCCCGAAGGCCAAATATGATCATCAGTTAGCACCGTGGGCCGAAGATATATTTAGTAATCCATTAAACTAATATAGGCCTACAAACATCACTTAATAAACAATTACTTTCAATACTTGGAAATATTTTTCAAATTTTACTGCCCGCACATACACTTCCACAAAACAACTTAGCATTATAAATATATATATATGTATGCATATTTTTTATTGATCAAATAAATGCTTAATAATATGTAATCATGATCTTTGTTTAAATATATATATGACTCATTAACTGTGTCACATCCGCCCCCGAGGGTTTCCCCTTAATTTTCCTCCAGGATACTGTGAGGGCCACAATTTCAGTGAGCGCGGACCGCAAGTTGGATCACATGCCTTAGACCAATCATGCTGAACCGTTCCCCTATTGAGAGCCGCGTAAGTTCTTGGGGAATTGGACAAGGACCATACATTAGATTAATTTTTATAGTACCTAATCCCTTAAGACCTCATTGTGTCGACGAGTCTATAAACACCTAATGCCCATATATAATAAAAACATGGAAAATATTCTTTAAATTGAAAAATGACACCTAGATACGGGAATCGAGCCTGAAACCTTTGACTTAGTGTGCCAATGCTTTAATCAATGAGAGATTCAGGAGCCATCCCGTGGCCAAACTCATCCTTCACTCATATTTTAAGGTTGAGTCTGTGATGGACGTGCGGAAATTGTCAGCTACATATGAGCGATCAGAACTATCAGATAATGCAACCACCTTCGATTCCCGAGGACTTAGTGCTACCGATAGTCAATGTAGAAATGATATTTAGATGCGACTAGGTGACCTGGCGGTCTAGGGGTAAGGTGACAGACTTCTGTGCTGGCGACCGGGGTTCAATCCTCAGTCCCGGCACAGATTTATCTGATTACCAAACCCTTCCTTCACCTCTGACATATGCCAGGCCTCCACCGTGGTTCGGATTCCACGTTAAACTGTAGGTCCTCCATTTCATCTCACAATCACCCTACCATTACACATTCTCGTAAGTGCGTATAACCCGAACGGGTTGTAAGACGCGGTGCTAATAATAATAATAATAATAATAATAATAATAATAATAATAATAGATGCGACTAAAACCGTACTTATTTTTTACAATACATATATTATACTTGTGACTCTGGAAACTTTATGGAAATTAGCGAGAATTAACGTCAACTACAAGAGCCCGTTCTTCAATTCGAGCTAGCGAGGCGCACAGAACAAACTCTGGAGCCGCGGGATGGGCATGTTTACCTTTGACCATTCGACCGCCAAAGCGGGTACACAGAGACTTAGGGTACGGCCAGACTGAGCGCGCGAGCGACTAAAAAATAAAGTAGAACACAATGGTTGTAATGAGAGGTGGCCAGACTGGAGCGTGTGCGCGCTCGAGCCGGTACAGTCTAGTTTACAGGCGCTAGGCAATACAATTGTATGTTGATTCATTGAGTGCTAGGAAAATTTTTCAATTTGACATGATATTTGACTTTTTTTAATATAATTATCAATATATAGGTTTAGCACACTTAACGGCCTAATTTAATTGGTAATAACACAGACTATATATGTATATATATATAACCTATATGTTAGAAACCTTTAATTTTATAATCAAAATAGGTTTTTACAAATAAAAATCACCATTAGCGTGGAGGGAGGATGGGAAAACCACAGCAATAAATCACTTGTCAAAAAACACCCTCAGTTCATTGAGCCAAGATTCGAACCTTTGCCTCCTCGTCAACAGCTATCGAGAGCTATCTGCTAATCACGCGCTGAATCGCTCGTCCGGTTTGGCCGCTCAGTCGCTCGCTCGCACGCTTGTCAGCCTGGCCGAACCCTTACTCTTACAATTAGCGCAGGCGTAGAACACGCGTTGTCATTCAAGGCGAGTTTAAGGACAGGAACATTTTACTGTAACCCGCATGGGTGGGTACGAGGACAAACACGTCAGTTTGGTTTAGTATGATTCGTCGGTGACGTGGAGGAAAGGATTTGAAACCCGGCCGGATGTAGTGAGAGTTCCCCCCCTCCCCCACCCTTAAACCCAAATTTTCGTGTGAGAAAGTTGAAATAAAACAATTGTTCAGTAGGCCCTACTCTCAACCTGACTTTATTCCCTGACCGTCACCAGCTAATCAGAGCATATGAGTAGACACCTTAACCCACGTGCCCACCAATGCGATGCAAAGTTTGTGTGTGACGCATGCATTGTTACAGCCCCACACACGGTCAGTTCGGACTAATGGACGGTCAGTCCACAGTCCGGTTTGATGGAAAGTCATCAGACCGTCCGCCAATTAGTTCGGACTGATCAGATCGGATTGTCATAGATAGGAGGAACATGAGCAGTGTGTTAGAGAGAAAAGGGACAGGAACAGTGTGCTAGATAGAGAAGGGACAGGAACAGTGTGCCAGAGAGAGAACGAGGGTACAGGAGCAGTGTGTTAGAGAGAGAAGGGACAGGAACAGTGTGCTAGAGAGAGAAAGAGGGTACAGGAGCAGTGTGTTAGAGAGAGAAGGGACAGGAACAGTGTGCTGGAGAGAGAAGGGACAGGAACAGTGTGCTGGAGAGAAAGGGGACAGGAACAGTGTGCCAGAGAGAGAAAGACGGTACAGGAGCAGTAGGCTATATTAGGAAGAGAAGGAGAAATAGGGAACAGGAGCTAAGGTTCGTGTCCGGCCGTCAGTCCGCGCTCTGTAATCTGACGGGGGACAAGACGTCCGGGCCACCCCTCACCCCCTTCTCCTTCCTTCAGACGTCGCGGGCACTCCCGAACGTCGTGAGAAGTGCCACGAGAGAAAGAGGAGGAACAGACAGTTGACAGTCACCATGGTTTAAGGGAGGTCGACGTGCTCAGCTTATGATGGTGAGGATGCCAGTGTTCAAATCCCAGCCGGGTGTACTAAGGGTGGTTTTTCCCTAGAAGCTTTCCCAACTCTCTCCCCCCACGCAAATGTAGGTAACCTTCAGTTCACCTCATAAAGTAGCAGGTTTTATTTGCATTACTCCCCTATGGTGAGCATGGATGTGGTATCGGAAGAAAAGTATCGATAACAGTAAGTATTGGTATAAAAATTTTAATTTGAAAAAATGTGTTTTTCATCCTGTCATAATAATTTCAACTATTGCATCATAATTGTGATTTCATATTTATTTAAAATTACAAATTATAATGGTTTTTAATATCTTAAAACAAATTTTAAAAAAATAATATTTTTCGCTATCAAACTTCTTTAAAAACGTCCATAATTCACTTCTTGGAGGTGCCATTTTTAAAATACATTCGTCATTTATACACCAAGATAGATTATTATTAACTACTGACAAAAATAGAAGAATGGACGCCCTACCCTGCTTTATCTGTTTAAACAATGCACATGAACTTTTCTGCTTCTTTTGCTTGGTGTACCCTTTGAGACCCGCCTCGGTGGCGTAGTTGGCTAATGCGCTTGTCGTGTTAAGCTCGACTGCTGAGGACGGGGAGATCGAGGTTCGAATCTCGGTCGGGTGAACTGGGGGTGGTTTTTCCTAAATGGTTTTCCACTCTCCCTCCACGCAAATGCGGGTTCATTTCCTCTAATTCAACCTTCCCAATTTCTAATCCATTAGCGTAATTAGTACTTAAAGCGTATAACCCGAACGGGTGCTAAATATTAATATGTACTCTGAGTGAGTTCAATGAGTTCTAAGAAATCTTCTTTTGTTTAGTTTGTGATAACCATGCTCATTGATAAAGGGGTAGTAGACTGGTCGCCACTCGCCCCTTCGCCCGGTCAGGAATCAGACTGTATTGATAAATAAAGATTGAAAGAACAGGTGTTAATTATAATGAGCCAAAAGAGATAAGATATTGAATGCTAGAGTTGCAGAAAATTAGTGAGAATCGTGAAATAGTTTAAATGTGTTCTTCCTCCACAGTCCACCCTTGTAAACATTTAATTCAAGCATGCGTGAGGATAACAAAAAAAACTTGTTTCTTTCTATACCGATCCGAAACTGGAGTGTGAGTACTAATATCAGTAACAATGTCGTAAAAAAGTATCGAGTAAAAAGATACTGGTTTCGAAAGGGAAATAATGATATTAGTAAAGTATCATTATTTTTTCNGGGGGGGGGGGGGGGGGGACGTGTAGTGTAGTTGATCGAGGATCAATTGCTGTCTTTCAGGGTGGTAGGAAGTGTAGATAACTCTTTAATTACCTTCCTAACCTCTACGCCCATTTGCTCAACTCTTTAATTACCTCCATAACCCCTACGCCAATTTGCGCAACTCTTTAATTACATTCATAACCCCTACGCCCATTTGCGCAACTCTTTAATTACCTTCATAACCTCTACGCCCATTTGCGCAACTCTTTAATTACCTTCATAACCCCTACGCCCATTTGCGCAGGTTAAATGCCAACAGTCCAAAACGTGTAGTAAGATTCAGTGGGGAGTGAGAAATAAAAATGTTATGATAAAAACTGTGTTTTAGAAAGTGTACGTCTAAATCAGAGTGGAAACAAGATTGAAACACAGCCTCTCTTGAACCAATCGTCTCCATGGGAAGAGAAATTCCACGGGATCGATACTGAGTGGGCGTGGAACAAGAAGAAGAGGAGGAGGCGGACTAAGTAGAAACAGCGAGTTGAAGGGGATGGGGGGTGGAAGACGAAAGAAAAAAAGGGGTCCGGTGTGATGAACCTGTCAATTTGTCCCAAGTCGAAGAGATTGAAAGATTCCTGGCGGCGTGTTGCAGTAGCGGTCTGCGCAAGACCCGAGTGACGCGGAGTCTGGGAAATAGGTTGGGTCGGTTTGATTTGGGCCGCCGCAACTACTTTAGACTAAAATAAAGCAACCTATTAAATTCGAAATGATTGCTTTTATTAGATTTTAATTCAAGTTCTAGTAAGTAAGTCTGGGAGTGCCTAGAACATAATCATTCGTGAATATATGCAATAGCGTTAAATATACAACAGACCCATTTTTTATTTTAGTTTTTTAGCACCGCGTCTTACTACCTATTCTGGCTATACGCAAAACATGTAGGACTATTAATTATGCTGATGAGCTAGAGATTAGGAAGGTTGAATTTAAAGGAAGTGTACCCGCATTTCCGTATAAGGTAAGTGGAAAACCATGTCGGAAAAACCACCCTCAGTACACCCGGCCTGGATTCGAACCCCAATCTTCCTGTCATCGGCAGTCTAGTTTTTGCGAGAATGACGCCTTAGACTATACGGCTACCAAAACAGGTGTCCCGTTTGTTTGATTCTTGTTTTTGTTTATAAACACGTTAATTAGTGAACACTGTTACCAGCTTTGTAATCTACACAAGCAGCGGTCGGAGGATCATTTCACAAACATGAATATTTCAAAAATATATTCCCAGCTATTGTCTAGCATTTTTGCTCATGTAATTTTAAAATAGAAACTGATGTTTTACGTTTACTTAATATCAAAATAATCATCGATAATGTTAAATGCCCTATTAGCTTTGCGAGTAATAAATACATAAGTGACCTGGTGGTCTAGGGGTAAGGTGTCAGACTTATGTGCTGGTGTCCGGGATTCAGTCCTCGGTCCCGGCACAGATGTATCTGATTACCAAACCCTTCCTTAACCTCTGACAAGACGTGTATTAATCACAACTTGTGAATATGGGGAATGCCAGGCCTTCACCGTGGTTCGGATCCCACGTTAAACTGTAGTTCCTCCATTTCATCTCACAATCACCCTACCATTACACATTAGCGTAAGCGCGTATAACCCGAATGGGTAGTAAGACGCGGTGCTAATAATAATGCATTCCGGTCTAGGTAGGTATCGTCTTGAATTTAGCATAGCGCCGCACTTGACGCGTACTAAGTCTGACCACGAAGCTGGCCCATTCCACTCTGGTCTAGGTAGGTGTCGCCTTGTATTGTATATAATATAGCACCACTGAACTTGAGGAATGAGGCGTGCTAAGCCTGTCTATAAAACTGACCCCTAATTATATTTATGAATGTTATATGAGTAGTACCGCCCGGGCCACTTGAAGCCTGCCAGTACACGCTTGTCTGGAAGCCAACATATATCCTAATTTTGGTAGAAAGCCCTTTCTTTGTACTAGAATCTTACTCTATAGTAATACTTTGGTAAAATAAATGAGTTAAATCAACTCGTATTAATAAAAAAAAACAGCTAAACGTTTATGAGCAAAGTAAAAGCTTCCCGTCCAATAACAATCTAGCATGTGCCCTATTACGTATCAAGCCGGAAGGGGTTAACTCGCAATAACAGGTCCGCGTCTCGACGCAAGAAGATTAGGCATCCGTCGGACGTCTCATAGCACAATACCAGGGACGCTCATCATGTCGTTTCATATACAAGAAAACAAGACTAAATGGTGGTACTAACCGCCAGATCTTCATTACGCGCGTGTGTGTGTGTGTGCTTGAGTGCGTGTAGGCGAGCGTTCATAACGAACGACAATAATTTTAATGAATGTCCCAGTAGGAACAACAAAGTCCTAGCGTGCACGAGACATTGTCTATGAGTATATCTCCGGCGACCCTAAGCATTACGTATTACATTAAAAGACAAGTCGCGAAACAAAAGGCGACAGAGAAAGGGTTGGGGTTATAAAAGAGAGAGAGACAGACACAAAAAAATAGACGAAGAGGACTAAAACAAAGTGAATGTTTTGTTGCGAAAATAAAGTGAAAAGGACGGTCCAGTATATTACGTCTTGATGCATACAACCCCCTCCCAACAACCCCCTTTTTGCTTTGTGCTGATGACGAGAAAGGAGTAGGGGTGAATAAGGGATGGACCCCCCCCCCGACTACTAATGTGGGGGGGGGGGATGGAAAAGAACGCGAGTTTAAGTCCATATTTTTGCAGTTTTATAGAAGAAAAAAAACCAGTTTGAAAACTTGGAAAATGTTAGTAACTCTTCCCCCCCCCACCCCCCAACTCGTTCAAGATAGTCAAAATGCATCCAAAATTTTAAAAATATGTAAAGGGTATAAGGAAAGACACACATTTTCCAGGACAACTTTTATATATCTCAGAACCCGACCGCAGCAAATACTCTTTTTAAATAAGTTAAATATGGCAGAGACCTCTTTTAACTACAATGTAGAGTGTATTAGAAAGGTATCATGATTGGTTAACAGACTACAATACTAACTAAATATGAACTAAAACGGAACTTTACTCCTTTGTCAAGTGTACTCGTCATGTAATATTTCCTAAATTATTGGAAAAGACACGCACGCATATAAAAACCAATGGTTACAACTTTGCTGCACAAGCAATATAGATCAATATATATTATAGGTATCCTACGTAAAAATCACCAAATATATAAGAGTAGCCACGTTAATTCTTTATAAACACATCTTATCATAAAATGAGATATTTTTAAACAGACCATGGGCCTATATTTTATGTAAACGACGTTGATTCACTCATGTGTACCTATAGCCTATATGTAAACTAATAAAATATATTATAAGAACATAAAGAGCTGCTATTTATGGGTAAACAACAAATGGATGATGTTAGAGAATTACAAGTTTTAATCTTACAAGCGCAAGTAAGTTAGGAAAAAAATTAATCCCTCTAAACATAGTAAAAAGCTTGCGTAGAAAGTACCCAAACTACTCTAAAACTAAGCAAGTAAAAATAATTATGGCGAGGAAGGAAAATATGTGAAAGAAACTAGGAAAGAAGCCGGGATTGTGTGAAGTACGAACAATAAGTTTGATAAATTAAACAGAGTCTCATTGAGGAGTACAGAGGTCTAGCAACGCCCTAGAGCAAGTTATGGGTGTCAGCAGGAGTATACCACGTGTGTAGTCAACAAGGCAATACCCCGTGTGTAGTTAACAAGGCTACACCCCGTGTGTAGTTAGCAAGGCTACACCCCTTGTGTAGTTAACAAGGCTACACCCCGTGTGTAGTTAACAAAGCTATATCCCGTATGTAGTTAACAAAGCTATAGCCCGTGTGTAGTTAACAAAGCTATAGCCCGTGTGTAGTTAACAAAGCTATAGCCCGTGTGTAGTCAACAAAGCTATACCCCGTGTGTAGTTAACAAAGCTATAGCCCGTGTGTAGTTAACAAAGCTATATCCCGTATGTAGTTAACAAAGCTATAGCCCGTATGTAGTTAACAAAGCTATAGCCCGTGTGTAGTTAACAAAGCTACATCCCGTGTGTAGTTAACAAACACTACTCAAGAGAATGATAGTCGAAAACCAGCTCTTACAAAATAGCTTGGTTTTATTTACAGGATTATAAAACAGTCCTTGTCTGTCTTGCGATTCTTAAACTCGTTTGGCAGCAGAAGACCCAGAAGGATACAAGAGGGTCGCAAACCCTGTGAATTTGGGTGATTTAAGGCGGGAGTGTAGGGGACGCGATAAAAGGTCAGCGTTTTTCAGTTTTCGTATTAAAAGTTTAAACTTTTTTTTGGGTCAAAATAAATAAAATATTTCTTTGGTAGACAAATAAATAGTTTAATTTTCTTCACATGGTGATAGGGCCTATCAACCAGTTGTTGAATATTTGTCAACGGTGTCCTGTAATTTAATGACAACTTTTTCTCTTCATTTAAAAAGTTTCTTGACTGATGCCGCTATGCTCATAAATATTCAAGAACTGTTGAAGTCACCATGTTAATAAAATCAAAGTTTGTTTCTACTGGCCAAAAAAAAAAAGTTTTGCTATAAAACTGCAAAATTATTATTATCATTATTATTATTATTATTATTATTATTATTATTATTTAGAACCGCGTCTTACTACCCGTTCGGGTTATACGCTGCAAAAACACTACTCTTAGTTCACGTCCCCTACACCATTCCCACCTTAAATAGTAGTCTAATTCTGCGTCAAATCATGTGATCCGCAGCTGTCACGTGTTATAGATATTATAGTTCACTCTAAAATAACACTGATAATATAATAAAATATTATCAAAGTTGACATTAACAAAATGTATTTATATTTTCTAAAAAGTCCTTCATATGAGAATTGTGATTGTAGCTCGACCGTCGTCTTGTGACGCGGGGTCTCGCGGTACAGCCTATATTCAAGGCGCAGTGAGGTTGTTTCGCCTCTAATAACCCCAAAGGTCCTTTTGTTTCTCCGTCTCCTGATGGATGCTAATGAAAGAGAGTGGTGGGGGCTGGAGGGGGGGGGGTGAGGTTGGAGACCCGGGAGGAACTGTCACGTCATCTTGCCCTCGCACGTCACGTGACAAAGCTCGCTTGCTTTGCTCCCGAGGTCTCCTGCAAGTGGCATCGGCCGTGGCCACGGATGAACGAGGTGAGGATGAACGAGGTCCAAAGCCTCTGCGAGGTTGCAGCCCGTTTTGATTATACGAAGTCGCGTATCAACTAATCACGCCAATATTTTAAGGATGAGGATTTAAACATGCATTTATGTTGAGATATAGTAAAAACCCATTTTGGAAAAAACAACACCTTAAGTTTACCTGACTGGAATTACATCACCGATATCCCTTTAGAAATAAAAAATTTCCATTAGGCCTAAATTTTCCTCAACAAGAAAAATTTCCGATTTTTTTTTAGCAGTGGTGGTTGGCGACCTACTAAGTAGTTAATGGGGATGATTTGGGGGAGGGGGCATCTAGAGCCAATATATAAAGTTATCAAATAGTTGATTAGGTGAAGAGTGTTCGAGAGGGGGAGGGAGAGAGAGAGGGGGGAGGAGAGATTGTTAGAGAAAAAAATCTTTAAATTAAAAAAAAAATCTTAGTGATGATAACTATACTAAAAATAAAACACAAAGAAATTTTGTAAAATAGGCCTTTCGCCAACGCAGATATTCAACTGCGATCGGACTGGTCAGTGACGAATTGGTCAGTAACTGTTTGTTAATTATGTTTCGCACACGGTGCTACGCAAAAGTGGCAACATTTCATTCAGTTTCTTATTTTCTAGCTTGCAAGCACCTTCTTCGGTCTTCTAGAATATTTAATATTTATTCATTTAATGTCTAGTAACTCGAGTGCCAAGGAAGATCTGGTTCTCTATTATTATTATTATTATTATTATTATTATTATTATTATTATTATTACAAATATAAGATACATAACCAAAGAAAATTTTGTATTCATCCATAAAATAAAAAGGATATAATCGGCAGATTATTATTAGTCGCGGCAAAGGAACTGCATCAAACTGATGTAAAATATATAGCGTTGTACAGAATATCGAAAGAAAGCTACCTTGAATAGCACATTAAATGTTCAATAATATTGTTAATTCATAACTGAGGTAGCCCAGCTACTAGCGTGTTGAGTTTTAATGACAAATCACGGACGCGTTTAAACCGATTAGCAAACAGTAGACCCGTGAGCGGACCGCTATTGGAGTACATTAGCGGAGACGCCAAAGCTACTTGTCGGTACTTTAGGTTTCACTCAAGTCAGTTTTTAAGTCTTGAGTAGCTTCGTGGCCGAAAGGCCTCAAGGAGTTAAACATTTTGCAGTAAAATTTTCAGATCATTAAGATCCCAAGGGAAGAGGAGGATTCATTCGATAAGGCTTTATTATTTTTAATGTCGAAGTATTTATCATATCTATATTCAACAACATACAGACCTTCGTGACCAATTCAACTACTGAGCGCAGTAGTCGATACTCGAGTAAGAAAAGAAGAACTACAATCGTTGTTATTGCTTTTGTAATGCTCTCAAGAATAAAATAATTGAAAATTTTCCGGGAAAATTTTTCCGTCTAAATTTCTTTTAAAGGAGCCTAATGATAATATTCAGTCTTCCTCTTCCAGTTCTTCCGTGACATCAACATCAAGGCCTCTCCGGAGAGCTTGGTTTTTTTCACCCCTTCGCTTTTCTAACACACAATGGAGTCCTTCCCTTTACACCCCCGCTACCCCATCTTGCCGTTGACCTTAAAATACACAGAGCAGTCACCCCCGCCCTCCACCCACTGTTATCACAGTCGTGAAAATTACAACAGCAGCCAGTAGCAACGCACCCACCCTTCTCTCGCCTGTCAACGCTGGTCAACCAACCGACGGTTAATGAATGGTTAAGTTGTACAGACGCAAACACAGTCTTCAACATTTCAGAGGTGTAAGCGGGGGGAGGGGGGTCGAGGAAGCCGTCAACTATCTCAATAGTTTGAGGAGTCGAAACAAGACGAAATAATTTCGCGCGCGAGAGGGAAAGAACACTCTTTTAGTGGTTATTTATCAAGTCATGTGACCTCTCGATTGTTGATTAACATCGTTCGTAGCCCACTTTCGGTGGTCTAATGGGTCTAAGGAAGGCTCGGCACCTAATTATTATTAGCACCGTATCTTACTACCCGTTCGGATTATACGCACTTACGCTAATGTGTATTTGGTAGGGTGATTGTGAGATGAAATGGAGGACCTACAGTTTAACGTGGGATCCGAACCACGGTGGAGGCTTGGCATTCCACACATTAAAAAGTTGTGATTAATACACGTCTTGGCAGAGGTGAAGGAAGGGTTCGGCAATCAGATGAATCTTTTCCGGGACCGAGTATTGAACCCCGAACCCCCAGCACAGAAGTCTGACACCTTACCCCTAAACCACCAGGTCACCGGCACTGAGAAAATTTTTTCTTAAAAGGTTTCCCACTCTCCTTTCTGGCAAATGCGGGTAGATTACCTCTAAAATGCTTTCGTCCTCATCCCTAACTCATTAGAGTAATTATTATGTATGCGTATAGAGTAAACGAGTAGTAAGACGCAGTCAAATAAAAAATGTAATTGAGATGGCCTAAGTTTAAGGTGGGAGTGCAGAGAAGGCGAGGAAAGGCCAGTGTTTTTTGCAGTCTTATATAAATAAATAAAATATTTTCTTCAGTTTTATCTTCTCCGCGTGGTGATATCTGTCTTGAGCATAGCGGCATTAGATGAGAAACTTTTTAAATGAAGAGAAAAAGTTATTATCAAATTCCAGGACATCCTTGACATGTATTCAATAACTGTTGACGTTACCATGTGAAGAAAATTAAACTCCATGTTTGTAAGGAAGGAATATTTTATTTATTTTAATAAAAAAGAGTTTCGCTCTTCACACTGCAAAAACACTTACCTTTTCTCGCGTCCCCTACATCCTCATTTTAATTCATCCCTTAGAAAATGACTTAAACCTATAACTTAGGCCTAAATTAATTGTACAGTGAAATAAAGTGGTTTTTTTTTAAATTCAATCTCGTGAAAACAAAAATGTTAAAGTATTCAATCTTAGCGGAACGAGGCTTCCTATATAATAGGAGAGATAAAAAAAAGCGCTCATACTGTGTGGATCACGTTGTGATCTCGGCGCTAGGAGAATAACTGAACATCAATCGTCCAGTTTACTGAACCAGACTGTGAATCCCTGCGGTATCTCCACTGCGCATGCGTGATAGAACCATCAACGGAACTTCCCCTCGCTTCGACCAGTCCGACTTGGAGGACTTGAACAATATATTAAACTGACGAATTAATAAGATCATTAAATCTCCTTTGCTTCGACTTATACACCCACAAAAACCCTCGTATCTAAGAAACACTTCGAATAAAGAAGAAATCTTCGATATATTATGAACATATTTAAAATCTCTCACTTAACATGACATATATCAATATATTATCATTTTTATAACAGTTATTTAACAATATTTTAACCAGGGAGTCAAACCAAAACTGAAACTAGAAGTGATAGCCAAAATTAAGTTATTTTAAGGAGCCAGAACCGGAGCAGGAACCCTAAAAATAATTGCTAGTAAGGAACCAAAACAGGAATTGGAATCAATATATGTTTTTAGGTTCATAAAGGTTCTTACTGGGTCTTAAAGTTTTACAATTTTATAATTATTATTTATAGTTGCATTTTTGCCCTTTTTTATTAATCTTTATTTTATTTTGAAACATTCTGGTTTTCCTTTTCTCAGGATTTTTTTTGTCAAGTTATGATGTATTTTAAAATCACCAGAAACTAATTAAGAACTGAACATAACAGGAACTTCTATTTTTTTCTAACCGGAAGCTTAAAATGTTTTATTGTAAATCATAATAAAATTCAGAAAGGATATATATATATTTCGGTTCGGATCCCTGGTTTTTAGTACCAACTAATAATTAAATGACATCTATATCATACCATAACCAAGGAATAAATCACAACTGTGTGCATAAAATAATAAAGTGGATGTTCTTTTTTTTTTTCTTCACACCTTTCTCTTTACCTAGATGTATTCAATAGGGAATTGATAAATGAACAATTAAAAGTAGTGCCATGTGACAACAACAATAAACTTATCATTGACTTCGCTTCGCACGGTTCAAGTTTCGCTTCGCATTTAATAAGACGTAACCTTCGCACTCCCCTAAAATTAAATTGACATTTTGTAAAAAGTTAAGAAATCTCAGGTGGGATTGTAAGGAACGCGAATTATATCAGTATTTTTGCACTTTTTATAGCGACCCTTGGTGATCTGGTGGTCTAGGGGTAAGGTGTCAGACTTCTATGCTGGCGGCCGGGGTTTAATCCTCGGTCCCGGCAAAGATTTATCTGATTACCAAACCCTTCCTTCACCTCTGACAAGACATCTTGTGAATGTGAGGAATGCCAGGCCTCCACCGTGGTTCGGATTCCACGTTAAACTGTAGGTCCTTAATTTCAATTCACAATCACCCTACCATTTCACATTAGCGTAAGTGCGTATAGCCCGAACGTGTAGTAAGACGCGGTGCTAATAATAATAATAATAATAATAATAATAATATAGCGAAACTTTTTTTTTTACCAAAAGAAATCAAATATTGCTCGAGTCGAAACATAAAGTTTAATTTTCCTCACGTGGCGATATCAACAGTTGTTGAATACCTGTCATGAGCATAGCGGTATTAGATGACAAACTTTTCAAATGGAAAGGAAAAGTTGTCATAAATTACAAGACATCCTCGACAGATATTCAAGAACCATATAAAGATAAGTCAATTGTGTTTCTACTGGAGAAACATTTTATTTATATTGGTCAATTTTATTTTATTTTGCTGCAAAAACAATGGTCTTAATTCGGGTTCCCATTTTTTTTGTCGATGTGTCAAGAACGGGTTTATCACTCCATGCCCAGTGTCTTACTACCCGTCCGGGATAACAAAATTCTTACACTATGGGTTAGGAATAAGGGAAGGTAGAATTCAAAGAAGGTGCATCCACATTCACATGTAAGGACGGTGGAAATAATTTATGAAACACCACCTCCGTATAACCGGCCAAGTTTCAAACTCCCTATTTCCCCGTCAAACCAGACAAGACGGGACTGACTGATGCCTTAGATTCTGTGACCACCAGTGTGGCGTTCTTAGATTTAGTTAAAAACATATGCAATTTTAAATATTTTTTTAACGTACACTCCATTTACCTTTTAAGATTTGTTTTTGTTTATGTATGCCGAATGCGTCTTACCACCCATTCGAGTTGAAAATGTATGTGCTAATTACTCTAGCGTGGGTGACCTGGTGGTCTAGAGGTAAGGTGTCGGACTTCTGTGCTGGGGTCCAGGCTTCAATCCTCGGTCCCGGCACAGATTTATCTGATTGCCAAACCCTTCATTCACCTCTGACAAGACGTGTATTAATCACAACTTGTGAATGTGTGGAATGCCAGGCCTCCACCGGGGTTCGGATTCCACGTTAAACTGTAGGTCCTCCATTTCATCTCACAATCACCCTAACATTACACATTAGCGTAAGTGCGTATAACCCGAACGGGTAGTAAGACGCGGTTCTAATAATAATAATAACAATACTCTAACGTGTCAAGGATGAGGAAGATCGGATCTAGAGAAGGTATACCCGCATTTGCGTGGCGGGGTAGTGGAAAACCATCTAGGAAAGGAAAAAAATAACTCAGTATACCTATACTGGATTCGAACCCCGATCTCCCAGTCATCGGCGGTCCAAACTATTGCGAGAATGACGCCTTAGACCATTTCACTACCGAAGGGTGATGGTAGCAGTTTTACCTTGACTGATAACAATATGTTTCTATTTGATAATCTGCACCATAAGGTAAGTTTGATAACATTTCAAGGTAAACGAAATGTACAATACAATACAATGTCTTAACACTGTGTTCGTATTGATTTAAGCACAATAATATAAAGATTTTACTATCTTTCATTTTTTTAAATAATTATTTTTTATTTAAAAAATTACAGTAAGGTTTTATATTGAGAAAATATTAAAAACTTACTTCGCATTAAATATTAAAGTCATCAAAGACTACAAGGAATAACAAACAATCTCGATATTTCATACCAGTAGCTATTGTCTAAACCTAGTTGAATACATAGATTTGAACCCCTATACAAAAAAAAACGACGCTTGAGCGTCTATTCAACCTCCTTATATCCCCTCCTTTTCACTTTTCTACGTGTCGCGGTAAAGAAAATAAAGAGTAAGCTCCCACCCTCCCCTTACCCCCCCCCTCCCCCCTTCTTCGCACAAACGAGGTCTGATTAATTCATCACAGCGCTCGCCTGGATGTCAACTCTTTGCGGGCGTCTCTGGTCGTAGACCTATGATGAGAGTGACAAAATACAATGCATGGTCGACTGTAGTATTTCTCTAAAGCCACAACATAAGTTCGACTTACAAAGCTGCTGGCTGTCCCATGCATGAAGAAAGTGCGTTGACGGCATAGGAAACAAGAATAAACTGTTTTGAGTTGCAATATTACTAGTCTGTCCAGCGACCATTGGTGGCAGATGTACAAACCCAGGGTTGCCACGATTTACTTAATAACAAATTCCTTGTGTTTTCCAACAGGAATTTCCATTTTTTCCAGGTGGTTTGGATTGAATTAAAGAGTAGTAACATTTCATTTTCAATCAAGCGGACTTAAGTGTGAGGTCATGTAACTTTATAAAACAGGATGATTTAAGATTGTTTAGGTGATAACATTTTCTGTCGCTTCACAGCCTTTGCTTGGAGGGTAGTAAGACATGTTTGAACTAACGTGCTTAATTCTTCACTTCATTATTTTGTGCATCCAAGGACTTACTATTAAGCTTTCAGTTAAATGTTCGAAAATGACAAATATTTCAATATTATTTACTAGATTTTGCAAAATTCTTTGTGTTTTCCCGATTTTTTCCAGACACAAAAAATTCCTTGTGTTTTTCCCAGTTCTCGAGGTGCGTGGCAAGTGGCAACCCTCAAAACCCCATCCCCTCACGTTACCGTGGGACGTTTACTCATACTAGTAGAAGATATTGTTCAAACTTGCCTCCCGTGTTAATTCTTACTTTTACACTTAAGTGCACATTGTCTTGTTGACGTATTATCATATTCTGATATGATATAAATAGAGGTAAGCCTCGTTAGGTGAAAAATTGACGTGCAGATGTTCAGTTCTAAAACAATGTTTAATTCTAGGATGCGCTATTTCAAAATATGGTTCTTGCCAAAGTAAAGTCGAAAGATTCTAACGGGGCTCTTTTTTCTTTAACAACCCTATAGTTTAATGGGAAAAATATATGGAAATGTGATAGTAGCTCATTTGCAACGACCTTTTAAGCATATTTGCGGAGCTATGAGACTATTTGATGAAAAAGGACTATAGATTCAGTCCACCACAAAAAAAAAAAATATATATTATTTTAAGCCGCGTGGCCTGACAGCAATTGATACTTTCTCGCTGACCGAGACAGTCACATTGTCATATTCAAAATTCATTTATGAATTTAATTTTATTAGGGCCTATCTTTTGGGTAAATATAGAGGTTCCTTTCTCAATTTTTTGATTGTGATTTGTCTTGAAATGTCAATTTAATTAAGACCATGGGGCCGAAACTAATTTGTGCAATCACAAGTATCGCAATGTATATTTAAGTGACTAGTAAGCTGTATCGCCAGAGCCCTGCGTTTGTGGAGTTCGCGATAATTCGCGAATGTTAAATATGGCATTTTTTATTTCAGATGTTTACATTTCAGGTTACCCTGATTGCAAATATATGCTCAGAATTGTCGCGATAATTCGCGAAATCGGCGTTTTAGCGCGATATTCGCGATTTTAAATGATGTCCGCGATAATCGCGATTTAGTCGCGATTTTTGACATTCGCGCTAATATTTAAAAATATAGTCACAATTTTTGTGAAGTAACAAGATGATTTTTGTGTAATATTTTGTCTTTGTGACTTGTACATACTTTTCCCGGACCAGCTGCCGCTAAATCTTACTTTTTTAATAAGTT
>CABEEJ010005409.1:0-17200 GCA_901482245.1 Timema douglasi | reverse complement strand
GACACATACACAAACTGACACACACACACACACACACAAACTAACACAAACACACAAACTGACACATACACAAACTAACATACACACAAACTGACACATACACAAACTAACATACACACAAACTGACACACACACAAACTGACACATACACAAACTGACACATACACAAACTAACACACACAAACTGACACACACACAAACTGACACATACACAAACTGACACACACACACAAACTGACACATACACAAACTAACACACACACACAAACTGACACATACACAAACTAACACACACACACAAACTGACACATACACAAACTAACACACACACAAACTGACACTAACACCTCACAGAAACTAACACACACACATAAACTAACATACACAAACTGACACTAACACCCACAGAAACTAACACACACACATAAACTAACATACACAAACTGACGCACACTCTCATATACTCATACTCACCTATGCACCCCACTCACTCATACTCACTCATACACTCATACTCACATACACACTCACCTACACACACTTATACTCACCTACACACACACACACACACACTGCAGACTCACATACACACTCAGCTACACACACACTGCAGACTCACATACACACTCCTCTAAATTCAGCCTTCCTCGTCCCTAACACATTGACGTAATTATTACATATGCATACAACCCAAACGGTTATTTATACGAGGTGCAAAGAAAACAACTTAAGACATACCCGATAGGTGCTCACTCACGTATTGAACTGAATTCCCAGTCACGAGGAGTTAGGGGGGTTCGAATCCCATTCGGGTGTGCATAGTTTGATTTTATCCTATATGGTTTCAAGCTCTCTTTCTTATCATCCTCATCCAAGTCCTATTAGTGTAAATATCCAGTATATTGCTCAAAACGGGTAGTAAGACGCAGGGAATGTAGAAAACTCAACATCGGAGAAAAAAAGGGAAGGAAGGGTAGGGTTACAAATTGTCCTATTGGACACAAGACGAGGATGGACACCAGTCTTGTCTATTTCTTGGAACAGGGCTTGAGAGAAGGGAGAGTAAGACGATGTCTTCTCGTCTGAAGACATAACGTCCCACGAGGGGAGGGAGAAAGGGTGTATATGACGTCATAACAGGCCGATATTTATCGCCTACTCGTACGCCAGCGCGGAACGGCTCCCTCAGAAGCGATCAAAGAAAACGACTACAAACACAAGACAGGAAAGCTCGCATAACTTCTCGTTCTCTCCGAGGCTTTTATTTAGCTTCGATAGTGTATTTTTGTGAGCGGGGGGCGAAGGGGGCCTGTAATTCAGAACGTGATATCATCTTTACCTCTTTTGGGTTGGTTTGTCCGGCTAAAATAAATATACAAATATGTGCTTTCTAAATTGCGTTGTAGGTAAAAACATGAGTTTTAAGGTGGTATGGTAGGGATTGCGAATTAAGGACAGTGTTTTTGTAGTTTTTAAAGAAACACATGTTTTCGTCAAAATAAATATATTTTCTCCAGTGGTTGTCCTGGAATCTAAGAAAGCTTTTCGTATTCATTATTAAACACTCGTATGATCTTGAAAGATTTTCAACAGCAGCTGTTGAGATTACCATCGGAAGAAAATTAAACTAGATGTTTCGATTTATTTAAAAAAAAAAAAATTTGCAATGAAAAATGCAAACAACACTGGACTGTTTTCGAGTTTCTTTTCATCCTATCTTAAGGGGGTCTGCCCAGGTAGCCATGATATTTCTCATCAGATGTTGCTCTTAGGTTAAGTATTGACAGAACCTATAACATTACAAGAGTTTGGTGCTCAATATAATAACCAGCTCTATTTTCTATGAACCTATACATTTACCTAAACATATAGTATGATTTTGGTAGGAAGAACAGTAGAAGTTAGTTACAAAAGTTACCAAAACAATTTTAATAGATTCATACATCAAGTTATGTTATCTGCAGCTGTTACTTTTGATAGATATTACCAATACCTATAAAACAACACTAATAATATGGTAAAATTTTATCAAAGTTGACCACAATAAAATATGATTGAATTTTCTCTACTGTTCTTCCAACGAAAATCAGGGTATACAACCTACACCTTGAACAACAATATTTCACTGACTCTTTTAAGCTGTATTGGAATAGTATAAACTTCATAGCAGCTACAGTCCTAATTATTTATTTTTTTAAACCTTTAAATTGTTTCAAAAGTGATTAAAAGTTAAATATAATCGCAGGTCTTAAAGGATGACGCCGGCTCGCACTTGATAGGCAATATCTAGCACATACAAGAACGGCAGGTTGCATCTAACAAAACTCTCGTGATTAGATATAATACATTCACCACCTTAGTTTACTTGGACGACCGCTCAAAAATTTACTAGAAATAATTCCTAATATATCCCTACGCCAACAGCTGACATCTGTCACTTTGGATAACTGTAATGAAAACGTTTGGTAATGTAGGCATTTGATAGTTAACCACAGTAGTTTAGGCCAATATTATTTATATATTTATTTGAAATCGGACACAAAGCTTATTTATCGTTTTATTCCACTTAAAAAAATTATTATTTACGTCACTTTCACATAAGTTATTGTATTAAAAGGTATTAATGTATGCACTATATTACACATAGTCAATAACGTTCCAAAACAAAGAATAAATACTTTTAATTATGTTTAAAATATTGTTTCGGATTGGGTAAAAAGAAATGATTAAAAGTTATGATTTAAACAATGTAAGAAAACTTAAGCTTGCATTATTTTTAATGTAAGATATAACATGTAACTAAAAAACTTAACATTCATAACAAAACAGTGATCTTTTACAAGTGTTGGTAACCCCAAAACCTAAATATATGAGTTTTGAACTGTCGTCCAGGTAAAAACCTATCATGAACAGTCTCTAGTTACAGTTACATTATGACAGGAAGAAACTTTTTTTTCTGTTACAAAAGTTACTTAAATAATCGTAATATATTCATACGTAAAGTCAGGTGATCTTCAGATCTCAAATGTGATATATAATGTCAATAAATGTGATATACCACTACTAATAAAGTAAAATGTTATCAATATGTGACGCAAAATAAATATATAGGTTCGTACTTTCTAAGAGGGTCTTACTACCAGAATGCTGTGATAACTGCCTGCAAAGACAGTCTCTCTATCAAAACCATCAGATAACGGAAATCTTTGAGACGAAACGCGAAAAGTGTGCCAATTTAAACTGATCCATCAAATGAGAGCTTATGAAAGATAAGAAACAACATTTGTTTGAACTTGGTAGCTTCTTTAGATCGGCTTTGCCGCGTATTTTGACCAGCTCTGCAGCTTATTATGACCAGATGCTTAACTTCTTCTGTCCATCTGCGTAGCTTCTTCTGACCAGCTTTAACTAGAAATTTTCCCATGGATTTTTTTTACAGAAAATTTACCATTTGGGAAAGTTTTTAATAGACTAGTATTTTTCTGAGAAAAAAATCTTTTCCATTAAATTAGTTTTAATAAAACACTATCAGCGATCTCAGGTCTCTTCTCACACTCTACGTATCGACTACAGCGCTTGGTAGTTGAATGTGTCACTAACGTCGGGTTTTCTATTGACTATATTATGTTAATACTTCAATATTATAATAAAAATCCTTAACAAACAGAACACCTTAACACTGGGATTTCGCGATCTGAAAATTTTACCGAAAAATGTGCATTTCTACTCTAAATGACATTCCATTAGGATTTTATTTTAGTATTTCACCAATAAAATAATAAAAACGATTTGAAGGTTTTCACACGTATTTCCTAACAGCTTATACCTTCCCCACCTCTTTCTCCCACTCGTCCCCTAACACGTTACCCGCTTCGGTGGTCGCATACTCTAAGGCGTCACTCTCGCAGTAGACTAGACTACCGATGACACAGATCAAGGTTAGAATCTAGGTAGGGCGTACTGAGGGCGGTTTTCTCAAAACGGTTTTCCACTCTCCCTCCACGCATATAGGGATACACTTCCTTTAAATCTTCCTTATTACTGCCATATAAGCGTAATTAGTATAAGAGCGTAACTCGAACGAGTAGTAAGATGCGGTGTTAAAAATTAACACTATTTGATGGTTTTATGTAGATAGTCTTATTCTATCATGGCTAACCATCTGAAAGGTCCTTTTTATTACTAGAATCCTGGTAAGAAAAATAATCCTATTCGTAGGAAAATCAGGCTATAAATATTTAATAGGCTCTAGATACCCCTCCTAATATAAAACACAGCCCCATCACCTACTTAATGGGTCGCTGCGGAAAATTTAGCGGACTTTATTTAGTACCGCGGTGGTTATACGCCTGTATACTAATTACGCTAATAGTTTTAGGGAATTGGAAGGTTATATTTCTAGGAACTGTACGAGAATTTTCGTAAACGGAGAGTGGAAAACCATTTTAGAAAACCCACCCTCAGTACACCAGACAATGATTCGAACCTCAATCTCCCTGTCATCGGCAGTATAGTCTAACACATTAAACATTAAATTACTCATAATTTATTATAAGTAGTAACTCAAATAACAATACATCAAATAAAATATTTATATAGCTGAAAATGAAAATAAACTTATTTTCAGTATTTGACCACTCAACTAAAATTATAAACTCATCAATTAATTAAACAAGAACAATAATCGAGAGTTAACTTTAATCCTTTTAAAATACTGACTAATCCCCAATCGATCAATAAATATATGAAATAGAATTTTAATTACTTTACACAACGAATTTAAATTCCTTATTAATATATACCATGCGTTATAACACGCGTTATATCACGCGGCCACCGAAACGGATGATTTTTCTGTCATTTCTAGTTTAGTGTCGAGGCTGTTGAGTCGGAAGAAATTTTGGGTGGAGTCGATAAAATGTACTTAATTTGACTTTATGAAAATTTAAAGTATAATAACAACTAATGGTAAATGTACCGTTTTAATTTTATCCTACTTTTTAAAATATTTAGGACCAATATTTGTAATTTGGATTGACTAGTATTCAAATATTAATTTACAATGCTAAAGAAGCTTATCACGAAGTATTTTGTACTGGAGCATTTACTGAAGTCAATTTGTTATTACTCGCCTCGGTGGCGTAGTTGGCTAACGCGCTAGTCGTGTTGAGCTCAACCGCTGAGGACGGGGAGATAGAGGTTCGAATCTCGGTCGGCTGAACTGTGGATGGTTTTTCCTAAATGGTTTTTCACTCTCCTTCCACGCAAACGCGGGTTCACTTCCTCTAAATCCAACCTTCCCAATTCCTAATCCATTAGCATAATTAGTATTTAAGCGTATAACCCAAAGGGGTAGTAAGACAGCGGTGGTAAATTTAAAAAATAATTGTTATTACTATTTAATATACGTTAGACGTCGTCGGAGAGTAGAAAAATAGAGGAGTCGAAGTCCAAAGCTTGGCGTACCGACTTTACAGCCCTGGTTACTGACTGACGAACTTTGTGACCGCTCTAAGCTAAGTAGTTTAAAATATGGGACTTATGCCACTTTGCAGTTAAGGACTACACCGACGCACGAAGCGTACTTGCGATGGGTGGTTAGAGGAGGTGGCGAGGGGAGGACTTCCTACCTTCCGGGGTTGAAAGTACGAAATCCATCAGAACTATTTATTATCAACAAGATTCACCAATGGTCAACCCTCTCCCCTCCCACACGGCATTGTTTTTACAATCCCACCCAGTTCGGATCATCAGAAACACATAAACTTCTACTCATGTGTTTCAGACTCTTTGAATGGCTCGAGCCATTCGAAAGCTGAAGTTTGAGAGTAAAATCTGAGTGTATGTGTATGTGCTTCATCGTTCTAACCACGACACTAAATTTGACCCTTTTTCAAAGCGGACATGACAGTAAAAAGGCCAGTTTCAGTGGTCACATTTTCTAATGCCGGTATCAAGATCATCTTAACGTTCACTTGACGTAAAGAAACAAAGCGTGTGATCAGTATCCACGCAACGTAACTTTATAAAATTACAACCAACCATTTGGAAATAAACTGTACACTAAAGTGAAACCCAAGCATTTAGGGCTGATTAGGAAACGAAAAATTTAAATAGAGGCTTTAATAAATGTACTAAATAAAGTGTAACAAACGATTACGACGTTTTAGAGATCGCGAGACGCGGAAAAACTAACTATACTGAAAAATACTTCTGCTCACTAAGAACAAACAGATTAAGTACTCCATTTTGACATTATTACTCGCAACATTATTAGCTGGTAAGAACACGTGGTAACGGTCACGTAGCGTGATGGCCTTTCATTTAAAAACACTAACCATTATGTTACGTTAACGTTAAGTTTGTCATGATCTCAGAATTAAGGCGTCAATCACGTAATAAACTGAACTGCCGATGACAGGGAAATCAGAGTTAGAATCCCAGTCGGGTGTTTTCTCCTTAATGGTTCTTCCCTCACCCTCCAAGCAAATACGGGTACACTTAATCTAAATTCAACCATTATCACCCCTAACATATTAGTGTAACTAGTGTATATGCGTACAGACCAAACGGGTAGTGAGATGTGGCGTTAAAAGAACAACAAAACAGGATTGACTAATCACGCCATAGAGGCCATTTATTTATACAGGAGGAAGGCTTCACAATCCATAGGTAGGGGATCGGTAATTTTTCTCGGGAATGCAAGACAGTATTTATAAAATCACTTGGCCTAAAGTGTGAGATCCAAAACCAGTTGACTTAAAGTAATTTGGACTAAAAAGGCCTACCGACGGTTATCCAATTTCACTACATGTTTTGTAAATGTAACTACTGTTCAATAGCTCAGAAACAAAAAAAGTTGTGTCAAAAATTTAGTGAAGAGTACTTGTTGAGACAGTGGGAATGTAAGTAGCGACATAAAAGAATTTATCTTCTATAAATGTGTAATTTGATAAGATAATTTTCGGTATTTTGATGTGGAGTGATCCTCACTAAAAAGCATAAATAATAGCTTTGGCTATTATATTCTTAATTTTCGGTAATTGAAATCGCGAGAAAACTTCCGAGTCAATTCTGACAAAGGAACACTCATTTTAAAGGTAAGGGGTCCAGGATTTCGGCAAAAATATTTATCAGCTTCCAACTAAAGCCCGATTTTCCAAGCGTGCTCAGTGGTTCATCTGTACAAATCATACTTTGTTTACATCACCATGGAAACCACGATTTTTAGCCCATACGAGTGTGTATCGGTAAATCGAAACTAAATATTGGCCTACTATTCCACACCTACAAAACTGTTAGAGTTGAGATAGACATAGAGCGCTGGGAGAGGGTTCGTTTAGAAGTTATAATCGTGGTGGGAAAGATAACAATATACGCTTTGCTTGGAAACGAACACCTTAAGCTCAAAATCTATGGAAAGCCTCTAGGCTTTGACAATTAAACCTTCTAACTACAAGTATAGGCAGGCCCCGCTCGTTTTATAGAACTTTTCTCAAGAAAATTTTAGAATACATTTTAGCGTGATAATATGAAGCCATCGCTGCGACAATCCACTGGTAAATAAGGAAGAAGAGATTGCCTGCGTCACGTTAAGAAATATGTAGAGAAAGAACGAGATTGATAGAATTGGGATAGAGATGATACTGTGAGAAAGAGGGAAAGAAACCATCATACGACATAGAGGGAAGGCGATGGGTAAAGATGTAAAAATGAAAGAAGGGAAAGAAGTTGAAGGAGAATTGATTAAAGAAATGAGAAACATTTGTTAGCAAGAGACCAAATATACGAATAAAAAAATAAAAAAGACGACGATACACAAAGAAGAAAAATATGAGAGAGGGAACGGCAGTAAACAGGAGCTAAATAAGAGACCAAAACTGGAGTGGCAACTTTTTGCTGTCGATAGGAACCTTAGATGATACTGTGAGCGGGATTTAAATTGTGGCGATTAATTTTTATTGGCAGTGGGATGATGAATACAGCCGATCGAGGTCACGCAACCCGATCATTACAAAGGTAGGGGATAAGTGATAGGCACGGGGGATTCCCAGAGACCGGCTTGATGATCATCCTCTCGTGCAAGCAGTTCGGCCATTTGTAACCAAACCCGCATCGGCGGGGCGGGCAAGCGGACTACACTTGAAGGGACGTCCAGTTCTTACTTGCCAATGAGTGAGAGGTTAGTGTTTTTAAACCTGAGAGGGTTTTTTCCTAAATGATTTCTCCCTCTATCTTTGTGCTATTGCGGGTACATTTCCTCCTAACGTCTATGTTACTCATCATTCTTCACCCAATTGGTGTGTATGAAGGGCGGAGAGCCTGTGGCACGTAGTAAGCCTAGGCGAAAAAAAATATTATTAACTCGTGGCATGGTTTAAAGGCCAATACGTCATGGATTGCACACACACTCGAGGCTAACGACGTTTGAAGAAAACAAATAATTTTCATTTTCCAAAATAGCCTCATCCAATTTCTAAAAAGATCATGTCCGCTTTCCGAAAAAGCCATAATACCAATTTTCTTAAAAGGCTATCATGTTCATTTTCCCAAAAGGCCATCATGTACGCTCTCCAAAAAAGGCAATTATATATACTTTCCAAAAATACTATGATGTCCGCTTTCCAAAAAATAGGCAATTATATCTACTTTCCAAAAATACTATGATGTCCACTTTCCAAAAAAAAAGGCAATTATGTCACTTTTTATAAAGGCCTCCATGTATACTTCCAAAAAAGGCCATCATGTTTACTTTCTAAAAAAAACCATTATGTCTAATTTCCAAATATTATTTTCACTTTACAAAAAGGTCACTATCCCCACTTTGCAATAAAAGGCAAGTGTGTTCACTCTCCAAAAGGGTTAAGCGCCAATGTTGTCCCCTTGGTGTTACGCAAATTAAGTAAAATAAAAATAATCCATTCAATTTTCGTTAACAAACTTTTCATTCAGCAAAAGACCGTCAGCGAGACTAAACAAAATCGTTTAAAAAAAAACCTTTCAAAAAGACAAGCTGACACCAAATATTTGGATCTATTCCGGTCTTGAATGGGATCCAAGAAGTACAAAATTAGGAGTCGCGTCGAGGATAACGCGGATTAAATGAGGCCTTAATTTGTCAGTAGCTCCGGGCCAAACGGCCTCGTACTTTGATTTTTATATGGTAGGGTCATTGGGTGACGGACTAGAGGTCACCTTCGGTCCAGTAGACTACTTCGGGGACTACGAAAAAAAAAACAAGCGTAGGAAACCACCGTCTTTCTCTCAGAAGTTCTGAGGAGAGCTTTTGTTCGTTCATTGATTTGTTAGAGGAGGTACGACTCATGAATCTTGAGGATTCTGGTAGTAATACAACCCACTTCGAGGATCGCATGGTCTTAGGTGTTGTTAGTCTCACAATAGACTAACGTTGATGGGAAATCAAGTACTGAAACAAAGTTGTTAGGTGTACTGAGGGTGATTTTTTTCTCTCTCCCAAAATTGCTTACTACTTTCCCTCCACGAAAATTCAGGTTAACCACCTCTAAATCCAACCTACCTCAGCCCTAGTAAATTAGCATAATTAGTACAT
Organism: Timema douglasi; assembly: GCA_901482245.1. Classification (NCBI taxonomy): domain Eukaryota; kingdom Metazoa; phylum Arthropoda; class Insecta; order Phasmatodea; family Timematidae; genus Timema; species Timema douglasi. The sequence continues at coordinate 7,629 of CABEEJ010005409.1, read as the reverse complement.
ATAAGGTTAACCTAAACGGGTAGTAAGACGCGTTGCAAAAATAAAACCGCAACAATAAGTAACAGCATCCCACCGTTACGAAAGTTTGAACGACTAACACTTCTTTCATAAATTCATACGAGTCATGTTATCTTTTAACTGCCACTTTTTGGAACGTATCAACATTTATATTAATTAACAATAATAATAGAACTATATATATATATATATATATATATATATATAGAGAGAGAGAGAGAGAGAGAGAGTATGTTCCCACGTCTTACTACCTGTTCGGTTTATCCTAATATAAAGGCCTAATAATTGTGCTAATGTTGTAGCCGTTTTTACGTGAAGGGATTTGTGGAAACCATTTAGGAATATAAAAACGCCTTCGTTAGACCCAGCCGGTACTCAAACTTGGACCGCCGCATCACAGGTAAACCATAATAGACGAGTTTGACGTTTAGTTATTGAGCCCACGAACATAGGCTTTCACCAAAGTGTGGTTTTGTTAACCAAAACAGTAAATCAGATACAAGTTCTATAATGAAGATAAATATTATTATTCGTAGTTTTGAAAAAAATATTTACTAGAAATTTATACACATTATACATACAAGGTACAGTAGCCCCATGGCTTCTTTGGTGCTGACTGACGGCTTTGAAAAGTTACCAGACCAAATTACGTACCCCTACTCCGAGCCATATGATCTGCAAAAACATGTGTTTAGCAGCTCTCACTTCTGACGGTCAAAATGTAGGTATATACCTAAATGTTGACTGTCAGAAGTCAGCTGTGAGCTGTCAGTCAGCACCAAAGAAGCCATAGGATTACTGTAGATGGTCCCACTAAGCACTTAGTGCTTGTCATAAGGTGGCAAACATTTACATTTAATATATAATTTAAATTATAAAATAGAGTATTATAAGATAATAATATTAGATTTCTAAAGCTATATTCTAGAAGTACACATTATATGAAATATATAGGTAGTTTATTTTTCCTTAAGTCTATTACATATTGTAATAACAAATATTAAAAACACACAAACAAATCACAAGTCCATTTAATAGCCATTTCATCGCTTCTAACCATTTTGTTATTTATTTTTATAACACAGATTTTTTTATATTCCTAAAAGTGAATTATTAAAGAGTATTGGTATTATTAATCTCATAATTATGTTGTTTTGCCACAAATATGGTATATTATACTGATGTTTTCTAGTGCTATTGTTATATTTCTGTCTTATTGTACAAGTAACTAAATAATAATATTGAAGTATTATTTTGTAATTGTATATATTTTTATTGACAATGATTTCCAGTAATTATTTAGTAGTGGTGGTGGTGGTGGTATTAGTGGTGGTGGTAGTAGAAGATTATTTTCTACCAGTCAAAACAAAAATGATTGTGAAATGTCTAAGTCTAGATTCAAGAATAAAGTAAAAAAATGTATTTATAAGTGTAATATTAATCGTAATTGTATGAAAAGTTCAGATTACATTACCAATCATGGCCTGACGATGTGCGACCCTCAGTTTGGACTATCGTGTTAAGTACTCACCTGAAAAAATATTAATAATAAATACATTAGTACAACAAATAGCAATATTCTGGTAGAGAAGGAATTTAGAAAATACAATCTTTGTTTTGAGGTCAACAGTGATGTATTATTATTATTATTATAATTTATAAGTACTGATAATATATAAATCACATGACTTCCAGGGCTTCCACTATTTTTCTTGCCACCAAATTCCTTGTGTTTTCCATGTTCTACAAAGGAATTCCCATTTTTATGGGTGGCTTGGATTGAATAAAGGAGTAATAAAATATAATTTTTCATCAAAATGTGAAGTCATGGAACGTATGTTAAAAATAGGCACAAGTCTCATTGAACATTATTTTAGTAATTTTTTAATTAGATTTTGCCAAAGTTCCCGTGTTTTCTCGGTTGTATAGGGGCAGGGCGACCCTGAACTTGAAATATGAAATACATGAAAATTGTTTCAGAATTTCTATGACTGTAAAAAAATAGTTTTGAGTTCATTCCAGTAAACACCAAACTCGTGTACTTCTGAAGGTTTTGTCAATATTTAACCTAAGTGCAACGTCTTATTGGCACTATCTCAGCATCATTAATAAGTAGTAACCAAGGTGATAAACGTTCTAATAAATATATAATATAAAATCTATTTTCTCTGGGATGGCCAAGATGAATATTTCTGAGAGCCTGCTAAGCAGTAAGCAGGCAAGCCATGATGGCGAAAAGCTCGCAGATTTTCACCCTGTTCGTTACCTTTAATAAACAGCAACATAAATAAGAAAGCAGAGGCGGCAGCCTGTTTCTGGAGATAACAGCATATTTTATGGAGATCCAGCCCCTCCCCTCCTCCACACAATTCATGCCACCCCCTCCCATTAATACTGCGTAGGGGGAAAAAAAAGGGTGTGTAGGGAAGGGAAGAACGTTTGAGAGACTAGGGGTGGAATTAAAACAGTTCCTCCAGCCATAACTTGATATTTATAACCCTTACACTGCTATCCGTCCCTGCCCTTCCCCCCTTTCTATTGTCTGCTCACCCTTGATTGGACTGGAGGGAGATTTGAGCCGGGGAAGTTGTTGCACTTGATACTCCGATTTTCATACGAAGAGTCTTTTATAAAACACAGACATAACTTCTTTCTTTCGACTTTGATACGATTTTACTATATTATCAGTGTAATTTTTATAGGTATTGATATTATTATTATTATTAGCACCGCGTCTTACTAACCGTTCGGGTTATACGCACTTACGTTAATGTGTAATGGTAGAGTGATTGTGAGATGAAATGGAGGACCTACAGTTTAACGTGGAATCCGAACCACGGTGGAGACCTGGCATTCCTCACATTCACAAAATGTCTTGTCAGAGTATAGGTATTGATAATAACTATCAAAAGTGAAAGCTGCAGATCAAACGACTTGACGTATGAATATGTGAAAATAGATATAGTAGCTTATCCAGCCGTAGGATTAAGTTCTTTCTATGAAATTTGGACTGTAGACAACTTTTTATTCATTTAAGTAAGAACGGCAGGGAAGGATAGCTCCAAAGGCGTTTGGAGAGCATTCGCCTGGAGTGCATATGTGAAACAACATTGCTTAGAGGCAATACTTAAGGTGAGGTGAAGAAAAGGCAAGTGATTTTGCAGTTTTTTTTTATAACAAAACATTTCTTTGACCAAAATAAATAAAATATTGCTCCAGTAACAAACTTTAGTTTAATTTTCTTCCCATAGTAATCTCAACATTTGTTAATTATCTGTCAACTTTTTCTGTTCATTTAAAAAATCTCTCATTTAATGTTACTATGTTTATGACAAATATTCAACAATTATTGTTGATATCACCATGTGAAGAACATTAAGCTAATCGTTGCAATATTCTATTTATTTTAGTCAAATAAATTGTTTTGCTATAAAAAATACGAAAACAATTACATTTTCTCGCATCCCCTACACTTCCACCTGAGTGGATCAAGTCTGGTTTGCTAAGCAAACAAAACACCTGACGAGTTTAAAAAGATCTTTGACATGTTCAATACAATTGTTAATTTGTTTTATTTCATATTTCCACAAAGCGAATTGAACGTTGAACTCGTATAGTCTGGCTTGGTGGTGATGGTGAGATGAAGGGCCCTATTCCTATGTTGGTGCAATATTTTTTTTTCTTTTCTTCGGTGGGTCTAAAGGCACCTAAGGTAAGAGGAATTTTTGGAGAAGATAAATAACAAATTGCTTCGGTAGATACATTTAGATTAATTTTCTTTAGTTTTATAGCCTGAACAGTTCTTGTGTATCTGTTTTGATTCTTCAATGCTCGTGAAGCATAAATTAAAGACAATTTTAAGATTACTATTTTTGGAAAACTAAACTAAATGTATCTTTTGAAGCATTATGTTTTTTAATTTTTGTCTCAAAAAAAGTCATATATATATATATATATATATAATGTACGTATTATTGCAAATATATATAATTGCAATAATACGTACATTAATTCACATTTCCTTCATTCTCAAATAAATAAATTATTCAAACATTCAACTGGTTGGAGGATGGAAAAACACAATTTTTAAAACAAAACAACCCCAGTACCTCCGAATGGGGTCCAAACCTATAAAACTGAGGAGAATTCTTGGCTTACAAACCACTTCATTCGTTCTATTTGCAAAAAGGTGTTAAGTACCAGTATCGAACTAAACACTCAACTGCACCGGTAAAATAAAAAATATATACCACGAAGCCACAAGAAAAGGCATCATCGTAATATAAAAGAGAAAGAGAAGTAAGAAGGCGGGGTTGTAAGAGCGATCCCATCCCTCCTTTCCCCAGCTTGCCAGGGGGTGGCACCCCTTCCTCCCACTTGCCAAACCATCCATCCATCCCTTACTCTCACGAGCCATAACCCTCCATCTTCCACCCCCACCACCCCCAACGCCCCTTTTCCTTCTCAGGGTGGATGGTGGTGGTGGTAGCTGCGATATATACCAGGGACATTATGTCAAGGAGAACAGATGTAGAAAATAAATATCCAGCAACTCTACCCTCTCCCCCGCCCCCCCCCACCCTTAGACTACACTGTACTTCTCTTGCAAGCCATGATTCGGGAATCGCATAAATCAGGCCACACGACTAGACAGAGACAGACAGATGGGTGCGAGGGGGTGGGTGGGTCGAGTTAGTGAGAACCTCACATACATACACACACGTACGTTAGGACGTAAAGAGTTCCGACCCGGTTAAGTGACAATACCTTAACTCCTCTCAAATGTTCTACTTCTGAAAAAAAAGGTCTTTGGCGTGTACTTACCGACAGTAGACGACTTACAAGCCAACTTGACCGAGAACAAACCAAATAAAACGTCAGGAATTTAGTCTTTAGGTAAGGAAGAATTCATACCCAAATGTTCCCATTGTTTACCTTGAAAAGCAGCGAGCTTTGCTTGGTTTCTCCATAGAGCAGCTACCAAGGTAAGACTATAATGTTAATCTGTCAAAGTACAGTAGCCCCATGGCTTCTTTGGTGCTGACTGACAGCTTTGAAAAGTTACCAGACCAAATTATGTATACCTACGCCGAACCATATGATCTGCAAAAACATGTGTTTAGCAGCTGTCATTTCTGACAGTCAAAGTTTAGATATATACCTAAATGTTGACTGTCAGAAGTCGGTTGTGAGCTGTCAGTCAGCACCAAAGAAGCCATGGGGCTACTGTAAGACTGGTAACTTTCAGGGTGAACGGAGGAGTGGACCTTGATTTTATTATAAATGTACATTTGGAGCACCTTTAATAAAATACAAACATATTTTTTTGTGATCAACAATGATACCATTTTACCATATGATTAAAGATATAAAATAAGTATCGATAATATCCATCAAAAGTGACAGTTGTAGATCACACAACTTGACGTATGGATACGTGAAAGTAGATCTAGTAACTTCTCTAGCTGTCAGATAAGGTTTTTAATAAGAAGATTGTACTGTAACAACCCAACATCGGTGGGGGCACGAACTAGGCGTTGAGGCTCATCTGATGGCTCATCGCTGACGGAGATGTAAGGGTTTGAATCCCGGCAGGGTGTAGTAAGGATGTTTTTTCCATACTCCCTTAACGTAAATGAGAGAAATTTTAATCTAAATCCGGCCTGCCTTATACCCATGCTAATTGATAATTAAATTCGGATAGTCGATTAAGAAGACGAGGTAGAACCAAATCTTCGATTTTTTTTTTTAGCGGAATTAAAAAAATAACTTATTAGAGAAAGAACTTGGTTGACACCCACCTCAATGGCCAAATGGTCTAAGGCATCACTCTCATATTGTATTGGCCTGTTGATGAAGAAAAGGCCTGTTGATGACGAAGAGATCAGGATTCAAATCCCAATCGGGTCTTCTGAGGATGTTTTTTTAAAAAAAATTGGTTTTCCACTCTCCTTCCGCGAAAATGTGAGTGGATTACTTTTAAAATGATTCCTTCCTCATCCCTACCCCCTTAGATTAGTTATCACATATGCGTATAGCTTGAACAGATAGTAAGACGCGGTTATATAAAAAAAACTTGGTTGACCAATTTATATAAATTAAGATGCATGTCATGGCAGTGGTTCTTAACCTTCTATTACTCGCAATCGCCAAGATAAAAAATAAAAAATCACGCCCCCTAGTTTTTACTAACATATTATTCACTAAGATCTCTCAAACAGGGCTTTATTTACTGATTATAATAACAATCGAATAAAAAAAACAGAAATTAACCTACCTAAATGTATTTAATGGGACCTTTGCTGTAGAACGCTTTCCACTCATTTGTTTAGTCTTGTTTCGATTGTATTACTTAATGGTATTCGCATGCAGGAGTCGATTTCGCTGCTTCGTTTTAATATTTATCATTGTGGAAAATCACTTCACATTAATAAGTAGAAACAAAGGACAGAAAATTTTGAAAGGCAATGCTAAACAGATGGGGATTATATGTACTATTCGTGATTTCCATTATACGTGCTTCCCCTCCCCTCCATTACCCCGGAAAATCAAGTCTCTACTGTACTGACATGCTTACGATCATCGAATTCTTTCTTCCAAAACGTAACATTTAAGATTTATGACTTCAGTAATAAGCAAATAGTGTTTTAAATCTTTTTTTAGGCCCCTAAAAAACCTTTCATGGACCCCTGGTGAGCCGCGACACCGCGGTTAAGAATCGTTGGCCTAATATATGAACATTTTTTTTATCGCAGAGTCTTACTAACCGTTCGGGTTATACGCCTAGGTACTAGATACACTAACGGGTTAGGGATTAGGAAGGCTTAATTGAGAGGATATGTACTCGCATTAGCGTGGAAAACCAATGAGGAAAAACCACCCTCAGTGTACCCAACAGGGATCGAACCCCAATCTCCCCGTCCTCGGCAATCTAGTCTAACACGAAATTAGTGCGTTAAAACACGCGGCCACCGAAGCGGTTATGAACAATATTGTTGTAGTCATGTTTAAAAAATTCAATTTTCCAAAACTCATCTGTCAGTAATCTAAAGTTAAAAAGTCTTATTTATAATGTAAAAACACTCCTTAAGTAGCGTACCTATTTTAAACAAAATCGTTTTGGGTCATTTCCCACATACACCCAAAATGAATATTTGTTTTTTTAAAATCGGTTATCAATAATCTAATCAAGGCTAAAATAAAGCTTATGATCAAGTCACAGGTATAACCATCTAACATAATTAATATCAAGCTTGGACGGAATTCAACAAACAGTTTTGATCAGGTGTAGACACACATACAGAGTTGTATATAGAACTTTGCAGATCCATCCTAATCTAAAGGTGGAAAATTTTCCAGGTTACAATACTTTATTTAAATGATAAATTAAAAAAACAAAACAGTTGAGCTCTTTTTACTTAAGAAGCGGAACCCTAAACTCTTTGCCAATCGTTTAAAAAAACATATTCAAAAAAATGGAGAGAACCTATAGGAACGTAGGAGAAGAGAGAGATCTTTGATATGCCCTTCATACCCCCACCTACTTCTTTCTTCTTGCACCTTCTTCAGAGTCCTAGTTTTCCAAACCTAAACGTCGGAGTCATACGGAGT